>PPXN03000021.1:0-155059 GCA_003708445.3 Grigorovia transvaalensis | reverse complement strand
CACACTTATATATATATATATATATATATATATAGTTCTATAAATTTTTCCGTATAGTTGGAGTTCTACCAAATTCTTCATCGAGCTGGGCACCTAACTTGGGATCTTCTAAATAAACATCATGTATCAGATCATCTCTTTGGCCCCTAGAGTAATAATTAGCCTTCACGTGTGATGCCAATGAATATTCAGTTTGTTGCAACGAATCCACGGTAGATTCATTTATTAGCACGTACGATATACCAGATTCAGGACATTCGAAATTAACATTTAACAGTAATCTTTCCATGATACCTCTCAACCCACGAGCACCTGTACCTTCCTTTAGGGCAAATTGTGCCACTTTCATTAATGCCTTTTCTGTGACACATAATCTTACACCGAATTGCTTAAAGATATATTCGTATTGGTCCAATAAGGCATTTTTCGGTTCTCTCAAGATGTGGAATAAATCATCTCTTTGCAAAGGTTGCAAAGCGGTAATGATTGGTACTCTACCTATTAATTCTGGGATCAGACCAAAACTTACCAAATCAGTTGGTGTGGTCATGTTTAGTGCAGATACGGATTTACCATTTGGCAATTCGATTTCTGCGATGGTGTTACTGAACCTTAAATCATGGTTTTCATCGCTTTTATTAGCGTTCTCGTCAGGGATGGGGTCTTGGTTTGGGTTCTTTAATTTTGCGATTCTCTTGGCAATATGTTTATCTAGACCTACAAATGCACCCATGATCATAAAAAGGATATTTGAAGTGTCGATGATGAAACTTTCCTCCTTCTTCACTACAGATTTATTATTTTTATCATCCGTAGATTTCTTCACGGGTCTCTTTACGACGACTTCCACTTTATGACCTTCAATAATTTTCAAAAGAGATTGTTGTACACCTTCACCCGAGACATCTTTCGTACCTATGCTGGCGGCCGGTTTAGCCAATTTATCAATTTCATCCAGTACGATAATACCTCTTTCCGCCTTAGCTACATCGAAATCTGCATTTACCAAAAGACGTTCTATACATACCTCAACATCTTCACCGATATAACCTGCTTGAGTCAGTTGAGTACAATCTGTGATAGCGATGGGTACATCTAAGAATTTAGCCAACGTAGTAGCTAAAAGCGTCTTACCTGAACCGGATGGCCCCACCACTAAAACGTTACTTTTACTTAATTGTAGATCATCATCATCAGCATTATCTTGATTCAAATCTATCTGTGCTTTTGCAGGTTTCTCTATTTCTTTCAAACGTTCTAGTTGTTGTTTAATGTTATTTAACCCGGCAAGGCATTCACTTTGTGGTACTAAATCTTCATCATCATCATCATCATCCTTGTTTTTGTTGTTATTGTTGTCTAATTTAACTCTATCTTGAGAAGGATGAGTCATTGTCACTTCACTAGCATTCAATTCCAAAGCCCTTCTCTGTTTAATCAGCGCCTCTTTCTTCAGTTTGTCATTTACCCTGAGATAATGATTGTACACAGCCACAGATAAGACTTTCTTCCCCGTGTCCTGGCCTATGATATAAGTATCCAAATAATTCTTCAGCAACCTGGGTGAAGGGACTTCTAATTGGTCCTGTACCGTCAGAAACCTCTTACCAAGACGTACGAGAGTACCACGGGACCTTCCACGCACCAACCCACGAGACAGCATCAGCGATGACCTAGCAGAGTAAGTAATAAGAAATAGCTAAAAACAATAACAAAGCAGAAATTGATGAAAGTCCGCGATGAGCGTGGATTTTTACTGTGTTTACCTTCTGCGGTCCGTCCAGAAACCGCGTTCGCTCTACCTGGGCTCCACCCCCAACCCGGGCAGAAGACTCCGCCAACACAACGGCGCACTGGCCCGGGGCGGTGCGTTCCGGACACGGAAACTGGGGTGTCGTCCCTGGGAGATGCTGCTGTGTGTGCGCGGGTTCCCCAACAGGGCGGTGGCCCTGCAGTTCGAACACGCCTGGCAGCACGGCCACACCACCAGGTTTGTGCCCGCTGGGGAGAGGGCCAGACTGGGCCGTGGGAGGACGCTGGCACACCGGTTGGCGGTGTTGCGGTTGCTGGTGGGCCACAGCTTCTTCCAGCACATGTCTCTCACGGTGCAGTGCTTCAACGCTGACGCTAAGCAAGTGTGGGACCAGAACAAGTTCCAGGTTGAGATGCCACCGGACAACACCTGTGAAGTGGTTTTGTGTCAGGGAGCACTTTCAAGACCAGAGGGAGAATTGGCTGTGGACCAAGTGCTGGAGTATGCTGAGGCTAACTTAAACCTGGTGACAGAAATGTTCAACAACTGTATCAAACAGATTGAAACCACTACGGAACGTCTGTCGCAGATCTTGAGTAGGAGAACCCTAACATGTGGATTGTGTAACTCACAGTTCGACTATACGTCATGCAACACTGAGGAACAACCACTGTTGGCATTCTGTTACCACAACGAATGCACATTTGTGAGTCATTTAAAATGTCTGCGAGATCATATGCTAAACCACAAACACAACTCTTTGATACCGACAGTTGGCGACTGTGTAGATTGTGGAAATTTACTCAAATGGACACAATTGGTCAAATACTCTCTCAAACTAAAAGCTTTGGCCCAAATCTCAGATACATAAGTACTCTTTTTCTCCGAATATGTATTATTATTATTATATATATCACTCTCTATTAGAAACGCAATTCCCATGTTTCATTAGCATAAACACGTGGGTTCTTGATAACTATTTGATTATCAATCTTAAATACGGGAATGTGCTCCTCTGCGGTATTCCTATTCACAGTAACGTATTCTCCCACGTCCAATTGTGAATATTTATTCAAAGGTATGACAATTTTTTCAATCAATGTAGTACTGACTTCCGCAAATGTATTCACTGGTCTGTTGGACAACACACCATCCATGAACGAAAATATCGTCTCTAAATATTGACCATTCTCATATTCAAATGATTCACCATCATCAATATACAATTTACCATAAGAGTAACCATTTTTATCAGTGGCAACAATTAATTGGTATGGATCATTTTGCATCAATTTGGCACTTCTTCTGTACCTTTCTCTTTGAATTATAATATGGCCTCCTTCAATAAATGCGGGGATCTTAGAAATGGGTGCATCCACAGTTATTTCCCCAACACTTGTGTCTATAATTTTGGAGCTTAAATCTTCTAAATCATAATATATACCTTGCGCTAAAGTCATCGTAGTATTGAACGTGTTTGCTGATACAATAGGTTTCACTATGATACCAAATTGGCCCAAATAAAATTGATCATCTATATCATAAAATCTTTCCTGATTCGGATGAATGTAAAACATTGGACTGATCACTGGTGTACCATCAATACTAGCTTGATAAAATGCTGTATAAAATGTGGGTAACAATTTATATCTTAATCTAATGGCAGCTCTCACTATGGATCTTGTGGGATCATCGAATAGATATGGTTCTCTTCTCACGGTGTCAATATGTGCATGACCTCTGAAAAATGGGTACCATAAACCTGCCTGGTACCAACGAATATACAACTCTTCATCTGGATTACCAGAAAATCCAGCAATATCTGCACCAATAAATGGCATACCGACAATATTATTTGTTAGGATCATGGGTATTGAAATTTTTAAATATTCCCATGTGGCAACATTATCACCTGTCCACGTAGCAGCGGATCTTTGCGATCCAATAAAATATGACCTGGTCAAAATAAATGGTCTGGTCAATTTCTCATATATCTTCTTCATGGCATTATACGTAGTTTCATGCACCGAGAGACCATACAAGTTATGAATCGATCTTTCTTCAAAATTACCATCATGGATAACATCCTTGGGTGCAGTGGTTTCTGGTCCTGAAAATACAGATGGTTCATTCATATCATTCCAAAAATGTAAATTATTTGAACCAGAGGACTCATGCACAAATTTAGTAAATAATTTATACCATGTTTTTTGACCAATTTTACCAATGGTATCAATCCAAATTGATTTCCCGGGCCAGCAATCACCAATAAATGTATTACCAGATTTATCCTTCACTTGTGAATTCGCCGCTATAACTTCTGCACTAATTTCATATTGACTCATTAAATGTGGATCAATCAACACGACTAATTGTCTACCAAATTTAGATAATTTCTGTAAAAGTCTCTTTGGATTAGGGAATGAATCGAATTTCCAAGTGAAAAATTTCTTTTCATCAGTATAATCTAAATCTAACCATACCACATCAAGTGGGATATGATTCAAATCCATCATATCCTGTACATTCAACAAATCTAACTCATTATTATAATTCCATCTACATTGATGATAACCGATTGTACTTAATAACGGTAAGACAGGTTTACCTGTCAAAGTAACATATTGGTTAGTGACCCCCCTTGGTGACTGATCCATAAAAATAACCATGTCCATAACTCCATTTTCAGAAAACCAATGAGTCTTTGTATTTGAATCAGTATAATTTATATCAATCCAAGTATCAGCTGCATTGATCCATAGTAAACCCAGAGATAAATTTCTTCTTTGAGCAATCATTAAGGGGATGGCACCATACATTGGTTGCGTGGAATCGACATTATATTCAAAGACATCTACATTGAATAAACGGTATGGATCTGATCCAGAAGTATCTTTCAATCTTAATGAATCTGCATGTTCAGGAATACCATAGACGTTTGCAAAATTGTGGAATGTGAAATCTAATCCGATGGATTCTGGACCCAGAGGTACAGTGACTGAATCAAATTTCGAATTGAAAAGATTGAGATCAGATTCTTGTGGTAAAAATGTACCGTTAAGATGATCTGGGAGTCTTTGTTGTTCCCAATTGAACAAATTTCTTTCATTTAAGGTAATAACTAGTTCTTCATTAAAGAAAATCTGAAATTTTACAGTATCTAAATCAATGACAATCTTTATATTCTCTAGGTTATTTTTTATGGTGACTATCTTATGGTTAGAGGTGTCATCACCATGTGAATTGAACGCAAAGAATGACCAACCGTTGTTTTTATTCTCCCTAGAATCTGAAAGTGTAGTATTACCTTCCTGCATGAAGATATCTTCATGAGGAGAAGTGTAGTTAGTCCTGTAAAATTCAGTGACGGACCAATCCCATGTTTGATTATATCTTTGACAATTAACTATTGTGTTTGGATAGAATTCAATTTGACCCGTCTCCTTGTCCCAACAATGAGTTCTTTCTTCATCGATCTTGAATCTTACCGCATTTAGATCTTTCAAGAAATTCACTTGGAAGGGTAAATTAACCTTTAAATCATCATTAACAGTTTTCACGATAGTTCCATACAAGATATTTTCATCAATCTTCAAACTTGATTCAGCTATACTGTAGTGATACTGCCAATTTTTCCTTTTCTTATCATTTGTTATAGTATCCAAAATGTTATCTCTATAGAATCTGTTTCTTATACAGATGGGTGATTTGTCACACCCATTCAACAGATAGTCGTTGAAGGCGTGTGTGAGAGTATTTAACACAACTAGCAAGATTGTGAACAAGTTCCAACCAAATCCTAGCATCCTTGTGGTACTGATACTTCTGATTGGAAAGTCTGTTAAAGATAAAGATTAAGAAATAAAGAAAAAAAAGTTAAATAACGTAAAGTTAAAAAATATAAAAACATTTAAATAATAAAAAAATTGAAGATATAATTATTGCTACTTGAATATCATGGATTGGACTACGATCTCATCAAGGGTATCGCGTTCCTAATCATATTGTAAAAGAGTGCAGAAGTGGAAGGATCTGAGGAAAAATGAGTACACTTATTCAAACTTCTTGTAATATTTCTTGGATAAGATTCTATCCAATGTAAAGAATCCAGTGGCACCTAAGACTCTCGACCAGATATAAGCGCTTGATTTATTTAGCAAGTATCTTTTCTCGTACTTGATATAACCCACTAGCATTGTGGATATGACGGATACACCGATGATTGAGTTGATAAGTACGACAGGGTTGTGTAACGAACGGTACATAGAGGCAGTGCAATGGTATGCACCATTGGCCATATTGAAAGTGGCTTGAGTCAATTCATTCTTGGTATCATTTAAGAATCCCAATATCTTGTATAGAAAATTTGAGTCTCTATTAAATGATTTGCGTTTATCATTATTGTGAGGTTCTGTACTACCAAGATGAGGAGTATCTATACCACTGTCGTCGATGGCTTCCACGGAAGCATTTGCAATTGGTTTGTCTAATCTTGTTGTTTGATGGATTGGATCTTGTTTTCTGTCATTAAGGGTAAGTTAGCGATGCCATCAGTATGGGAAAGAACGGGTTTGAACTGTTAGTAACAAAAACTGTGAAGAAGAGGAAACACCACTGTAGACAGTGGGTAGCATTGATACATACAAATCTGACATATTAAGGAGGCGATAAGTGGTTGGTTGTCTTTACTTTGGGTTGTTGTAGAAAGTTAAGGATAAATTGTGCATTTTCAAATAACGGAACTTGCGATTTTAATAGGCATTTAAAAAAAGATAAAAAAGGGATTCGTTGGTTTTGGCTGTGGGGTTTCCCACTAAACGGTGTGTTTTCTTGTCTTGACTGGTCGAGTCGTTGTAAGGTGCGGGTGTGGCTTCTCTGTTGCCACTGCGGTGGTGTCTCTCTGGGTAGTAAATGCAAAAAAAATAAAATGAAACAGACAGGAATTGAACCTGCAACCTTTTGATTGCAAATTTCCGTAAAATCCAGAATTTAATTGGAGTCAAAAGCTCTACCATTGAGCCACTGCTTCATCTTGAAAATTTTGTTTTTCAGTTGTTTACTATATATAGTGGTAAATATCACGTTTTAGCAACACTAATCAGGATGGCTTTTTTTGGTATTGAAATTTGTTTTTTGAAACCCTACCATAGTGAAGGTACTAAAAAATTAACCCTAAAAACATCCCAAAATCCTATTAGGGTTTTTTGATTTTCAAGTACTAAAAGAACAAATTATGCAAATTTTAGTACTTTATAAGAAGGGCTATATCTCGATAACTATAGACACTGTACATACCAAACTTTGTCTATAGGTACTTTATACCACTATCTATTATCTGCAAAAGTTTCAAGTCGCTACCGTTTCATTTACCATGGGTTTTGTTTTTGCATTTCTTGAAATACTAAAAAACTGAAAACTTCATTTTTGAGATTTTAGTACCTCGACTTGAAAAGGCCTTTTTTTCCTCATCGTTTGTGCAATACACTACAAAGTTGCACAATACAATCTAGAGAGTAAGTAGTCTCTAATGATGTAATTTGAATTATAGCTCAGCTTTCTTTATGTGTTCTTTAGATTGTTTATATTTTTTGGTACCAAAATTTTGGTACTTAATTTCAAATTTCTTTTCATTTTCTTAAAATTAATTACTGTACATTTTGTAGAATTATCTTCCCATATATCCAGTTCTGAATCATTATTATGTTTTCAACAGTATTCAATTTCGTCATTTTCATTTGATTCATCAAGACTGCTTTCTTTTACTTGATTTATCCTAAAAGAACCCAACTTTATTTCCAAGCTGACAGACATATCTAGTATCAGGAGACATATATAGCGAATAACTAAATCGTCCTTTGCTATGCTAGATCTTCTTTTAATACCATCGGGACTCTCTTCTAGGAACTTTCCCTCTTTTCAACATAAATGCTTCTTAATGTCTTGATAGTCTTGTTATGAATCTCTATTTATTATTATTTACATTTAAGTGTCGTATCATAGTGCTATTTGAGAGAAAAATCCATGTGAGAAAGTTTAAACTTTCATTTTTCAGATTTTGGAAGTACTAAAAATGTTTTTCTGGTATCAAAAGAGCCATCCTGTACAATATGTACCTTAGTTTTCTTGACGTTATCAGACTCTAGTTCTAATTTTAAGGTCTTAAAATAGATTTTCAATTTGTTACATATTAAATTCTAGTTATTTTCAGCAAAAAACAGTATTGGGATGTGATAAAATATAAAGATCCCCAATAAAGAGAGAACAGAAGACTTTTTCCTAACCTATTCTAAATAAAGTAGGGTTAAAAAATGGAAGCAAGGCTATTTTCAAAAAGATTGTCTAAAAAAAGAAAAAAACAGATTTGAATATTTAAATAAAATCCTGCAATCTCTTCACTAAGCCTTTAGAGAACTCGAGATTTTCCTTTTCTTTCAAGCTTTAACTACTATCAGTTTGCTGGAATTATTAAAATTTTTTAGAATTTTAAGTGTGTTCTTTTGAATATTTCTGCCCGAATGGAGAAACTTATGTAGTCACTTGATACAGTATTTCCATACAATGAAACGCTGTTCCTTAGGCTACAATAGTTTATCCAGCACAACCATACAGGAGATAACTCAAGAAATTAGAAATTCTCACTGTCTTTTAAAAATACCATCCCTATCGACAATAACTGCGGGTTTCTTTGCCTATATAATAATGACCTCCTCAGAATAATTCAAGAAAAACTAATCAGTAGTAGTAACACCTTGTATATGTTATACCTGAAATCTGTCTTAATTTAACCGTGTCTTACTATACACTAAATTTATCACAGTCAATGTATGCTATAAGTTTCAATCCAATCAAAATCAAAGAAAAAGTTACCACTTGGTACCCTTAATCTTTTTAATATAAAAAGGCTTGATAACACAGAGATTAGATGGTATCGACTTTTTTTTTGGATTGTAAAGGTAGAAAATTGTGACGTTGGCGGTGCATACTAGACATGTTAGTTGTTGTAAAATGGATCGATGTATTAAAAGTTATATAAAGAAATAATATATGAATTGTCGTTTGAAAAATTCTTATCAAGATTTTCTTCTCTTCACATTTGGCCGGCTACCAAAATAATGATTCTACAAATATTAAATATGTAACCATTTTGACCGCAAATTTACTAAGGTATTTTTGGATGTGATAGTTTACAAATCAGGTGATATATGGCAGATAGCAGTCAGGAGATATGATAGACAAAAATCAGAGATTTTCAAACGAACAATTTTATATATATTATATTCTATATAACTTTTACTAGATTAATCTGACAGCTAACATGTCTAGTATGCACCGCCAACGTCAGAACTTTCTACACTATCCTTATTGAAATATGATGCAACTTTCTTGTACAATAGGCCAAGAAACTGTACGATGACTAATAAACCAGCAGTGATTTCATACACTGCCAGAAAACAAATGATATAACCATAATTTGAATAAACTATCATTAATTAATGTGTTGAATGTGCTTAGTCCAATATTGCCCACCATTAAACTGGTATGAACTAAATCTCATGCTTATCATGGTAAGCATTTAAGGTTGCCGCTGTAACACCGCAAAAAAAGCTGAAGTTAGATATGATCAAAAATATACCAATAAACAATGCTGCTACCAAGCCAATATTTACTTCTCAACCTTGGGAATACTATGGAAAATGTTCTCTTGAAAAATATAGCAAGATAAAAAGAATAGCTGGTATGAATAATGCAATATATACATGATTCAAATTTATTAAACCATTGGCTCTTGCAATGATTGAATTTAAGACCCTGCGAGGTATCTTAGAAATTCATTATCTACATTGCGGTCAACTCTTCCAGTAGATTCAAAACTATTCTCTGCTATTGCAGAGAGTTATATAAAGTGATATGCAAGAAAAGAATAAAGAAAAACAGCCTTTCACTGACTAAAAGCGTAATTGAGAATAACACTTCTATTGATTACAAATTGCCCATATGATCTCGCTACATGTACTTACAATCACAAAGAATAATACGATCCATCGCCAATTAACATTGCTCACTCGAAAATGAAATAAAAATTGACCATAAAATGTGGGAACAACGACTTTCAAGCTGATAGTAAATAACTGAAACCCAATTTCCTCTTATTAAAATTATTTTTATTTGTTTGTTGTATATTTGCTTTATAGTGGGAAGCTTCTAATTTCCCGGTTGGGTTTACTCATATTAAAATTTAAAATGGAACTCAATTCTATTAAAGTGTATATAAAAGGAATATATAACGACAGCAAATATTTTCATTTTTTGAAATCTTCGAAGCTTATTCACAAATTCGGGTAAATTGAAACAATATCCCGCTATAACCCAAACCTGAAAAAAATGATTAGTACTTGAGCGTATCAATTTATTCAAAACTCTAAATAAAGCCAAATCAACTATTGCGTATGTGTGTCCACAAAAACTTTCAAAACATGACGGCACCTGACAATAGTTACTAGTGACAGAGCACTGCTAAATAAATTTTTAACAGATGGGCGTGTGGCGTAGTTGGTAGCGCGCTCCCTTAGCATGGGAGAGGTCTTCGGTTCGATTCCGGACTCGTCCAGTTTCTTTTTGCTTTTCGCAAATATTAACAAACTTTCAACAAAATTACACTGCATCTATTAAATAGGATGGTAATTAAATGCAAAACTAGTTACGTACATGTGAAATAAAAAGTATTCTCAAAATTTCGCGTCTTTTAAACAAAAGGACCAAAAATCAATTATTCTTACATTTGCAAAATGATGAGTTTATTTGAGAAAGAAACAAATTTATATTTGGTAGATATGAAAATCATTCGAAGAGATTAAATGTTAATCCACTCTTTTTATTCGTCACATAATATTTTTGAAGTAGTCTTACATTCTTTTAGCAACAAAGTATTGTGAGAAAAAACAATTTATATTATGAATCAATTAATGATCGGATGAGGGCTATTTTCTTTTAGACATAAAACTATCTAAAGAGACTATACACATATATATAAATGCTTCCTTGTTAGAAAGCATGCTGAACTCCAAACCTTTATTCTAATGTTTATTTTACATTGTTAGCAAATAGTATCGAAGTTAGGCATTATATTACCTTTTTTCCCATCTACATTAAGTATTTAAATGTATATTGCTGTAATCAAACCAGAACAAGCTATGCTAACGGAATAAAATTTCGTCTTATTGGAAACCTAAGGTCTCTCTTGTGAGGTTTCATATTTAGATTCCTAAGTCTGTATTCAAATCCTTGAACAAGGACCACTGGTTATGTGGCTAAAATTTTGCTTCAGAAGCAACTTACATTTGCCCCATTGAAAACTATATATGCAAATTTTACATACACTTTAAATAAACGATAAATGAAACCAAACCAATAGTTATGATATTTGAAGATATTTTACTTCACAAAAAAATGTAATTTATGCCATATGTGCCCATCGTTATATATGAATATTATAACCAATATTATTTTTACTTCAATTACATATTGATTTGTTAAGGATGGACTTTACTTGATTGGTCTAAATCTTTCAGATTGAAAAATATTTCCAGCTTTGGAAAACTATCTTCTCACTGCAATAAGAGAAAATACAATTGATTCATAATACGTAAGAAAGAAATTTTTTTTGGATTGCTTGATCCTTGGTTATAGTACAAATATCATTATATAATTAATTAATCGTAACAATCATTGAATATGCAAAACTCGTTCGTCTCGTTCATTATGCGGATGAGAGATATCTGTGTCTCTTACAAGTATCAACTTATTTACCAAGCATTCTCTTGAATAATGGCTTGTCATCGTTAGCCATAGCTTCAGCATCGTAGGAGGAATCTCTCTTGGATGGTGGTACCCATTGAGCAGACTTCCATGGTAAAGTACCTTCTTCCCACATAATATTGACTTCTTCTAAAGATAAACCTTTTGTTTCTGGAACAAAGAAGAAGACATAGACCCAGGCAAAACATAAACAACCCATGAAGACATAACCATAGTAGAAGTTAATAGCACCTGTGATAAATGGAGTGAAGAAACCAAGTAAGAAATTCCAAATCCAGTTGAAGGCGATAGAAATAGCCATACCCTTAGCCTTGACTCTTAGAGGGAAGGTTTCAGAGACAATGACGAAAGCAGTTGGTGCCCAAGTAGTTGCGAAACAGAAGATGAAGAAACAGGTGAAGACAATCATACAATTACCAGCACCTTTTGAAGATGGTTGATCCATACCATTTGGATATAATCTAGTTACACCAACAGAAGCAAAAATGACGAAACAACAAATCATACCAGCAGCACCCCATAATAAACCAGTTCTTCTACCAAATCTTTCGACGATGTAGATAGCAGGGAAGGTTGAGACGAAGTTAACGACACCGATAACAATAGCAGCTTCATAACCATCTGGAAGACCAACATCGTTGAATATTTCAGTACCATAGAAGAAGAAATAGTTAGCACCAGTTAGTTGTTGTAAAGATTGAATCATTATACCTAATAAAGTTCTTTGTAAGACCTTACCTTTCGAAGAGAACAACTCACCCCATGAAGCGGAACCAGCAGCTCTTTCAGCTTCAACACCGGCAGCTAAAAATTCAACTTCAGCGATGACTGAAGGATCATCGACAGTTAACTTATTAGATCTTGCAACAGAAACTTTGGCGTCTTCAATTCTGCCAACCTCGATTAAGAAACGAGGTGATTCTGGAACGAATAACATAGCAGCAATCATGAATAAGGCCCAGGCGAAACCTAAACCTAATGGTACTCTCCATTGGACAGAATTAGTGTAACCATGATCAGTACCGTAATTAGTACAATAACCGATGAAGATACCCAAAGTGATCATAAGTTGGTAACAAGAAACTAAAGTACCTCTGACATGTTTTGGAGAAACTTCGGAAATCAATAATGGAGAGTAGACAGCGATACCACCAACACCACAACCGGAAATAATTCTACCGATGAAGTATTGGTACCATTTGTCAACTGAGGCGATGGAGATGATTAAACCGATCATGTAAACGATGGTGACCCAGACCAAAGCTAATCTTCTACCCCAAATATCACCTAATCTAGACCACAAGATACCACCGATGGCACAACCGATATTGAAAATAGCGACGATTAAACCTGTTCTTGGATTTGAGAAGTAATATTCACCTTCCTTATTCTTTTGACCAAATCTTCTCTTGAAATCGGAATGACCTAAATAACCACCAATGGTACCTGTATCCCAACCGTAAACGTAACCACCGAAAGCAATCATCAAACATAAGATTGAGACGGTAACATAAGCAGAAGCTTCTTTCTTTGGCATTTCATAAGCAGCAATTTCATTATTGAATTCCTCCAATGAATCATTTTTTATTTCGTTATTATCTACTCTATTAGAGTTTTCTGACAAAATAGATTGAGAGCTATTTTCATCAGACATATTTAATTTATTATCTTTTTTTGTTTTTGTTTGAAGACAAATAAATATTTATTTTTATTGTTATGATGGAAAGAAACATATCGATTTATTCAAATAATATTGGCCTTTATATACTTTTTTTTTTCAGTTAGCAGACCAGTCTACTTCAAAAAGTTTCGAGACTTTCATAAGTTAACGTACTGAAAATTTCTTCCTTAATCCCAAGAAAGATCGAGGAAAGATCTCGTCGGAATACACCACCAAAGTGTGGGCTCAAGCAGGAAAAATATAGTGAAAAGCCGTAGCAGATTGTAAATAAAATAATCGAGCTACTTACAACAAAAATGCCGACAGTGGTTTGCCTGGAGAAATAACGCTGCTGTAAATTACTGGAGGTTAACCCGGGGAAATTGCGGGGATTATGCCGACATTGAATCACGGAAAAAACTGTACGAAGGAACTTAGTGATGTAAGAAAATTAATATGGGGAAACCAATATCTAAAAAAATATGGGGAAAAAAGAGCCGGAAAGTCTTCCGTGGAACCATTAGCATTTTGCCTGAAACTTTTATCCGCTAGGATTTCTCCATGCTAAACGAGCTGCTACCATTTAGTGACTGTAGAAGAAAAAAGAAAGATTAAATTTATACTTCGGACGAAATGACGAAATAATCGGTAGAAAAGATAAAAATTACACAACAAGGAATCTGTTCCTGCCTTTGTTTGAAACAAAATGAAAAAAGCTTGAAGTAACATTGTTGAGAATGTTTTGTTGAAGAGGAGTGAAATTTTGGCAAAAAGTTTTCTCAGAAGAGTGAGGAAGAAACCAAGAGTTTTCACCTCATTGTCGCCAGGTAAAAGTTCCAAAGGAACATTTTTTGGCAATGGGGCAGTTGTAATAATTTGCAAGTTTTGATTCCTTTACAGTTCTTTGTAGTGAATAAAATGCAAATAGCTAATTATCTCTGTCCTAAAAGAAAAGTTTTGTTAAAAAGCCTGAAATACAAATACAATTGAATGATGAAAAGTCTATCGAAACACGTAGGAATTCGTACCGGAAGAACTAAAGTGGCATCATAAAATGCGAAAAATGTATTTTTTATGGAATTTCACAGCCTAAAATTATCCCAACAAGGGAAAAAGTATTTCCGGTATTTGTCCAAAACATACTAACCTTAAAGTTTAAAGGAACGAAAATAATATAATAATCCGGGGTGCTTAATAACAGATAATTTCTTTTTTCAATCCAACAACACGAGAAAGGAACCAGCAGAAAAGAAATACCCACATGTGCTTCAGTAATTTTAACAATTTCAAAGTGGGGTTAAGGTTTATATTACAAACAGCATGATTAAATTACTCACCGTCTATATTGTTTTCATCTTTTCATAAGAATTTGCTTTTTTCATCAAAAATTGTATTCTTTCGATGCTTTAATTTTTTTTTACACAGTTTCATTAAGGAAGTGAACTGAAGGTAATCTTTAATTCATACCTTTTTTTAGTACTTTAAGAAGTTTAGATTGAGATATTTAGCCGTCTACGGTTGAGTAGTAACAATATCTGAATTAAGAAATGAAAGGGATAAAGGCAAAATATCTTAATCTTGAAAGGTGAGGACTGTGTAGAATCCTCAGTAAGCTCTAAAGAAATGTTGATATGGAATGTCTTATAAAGAAAAAATAATGCCATCGAATTGAGAGGATAGTGATACATGTCAAATTTTTGATGTATTTTTTAGACATAATACCATAGCAAAATATGGTTTAGGAATAGTCTTATTTCTCGCAAGAAAATGATATTGTTGGAGAGTATAAAACTATTCGAAGCAGACACCAACTGCTGCTCAGGAACCTCATCGTATTGTTCACGGTGGACCTGCACATATCAAACCAAAGTTTCATGTTTGTCCAAGATTTAAGAATTTGTACACTGTTAGGAAACACCATGAGAATACTCAGATTCGAAAAAAACAGGATTTTTTGATCAATGTAGTAGAAAAAACATCGCTACATTGCACTTCTTAGTTTTGGATATAAAATAAATACTATTCTATTTGATACTTCCAACTATCTTTCTTTACTTGCTCCAAATTTTCTACCGTTCTTGGGATCGAAGTATATGTGTTGCATGATGGCGTGCTCTTGTAAAAAATTCTGAGGGACGTGTCCGGAATGTTGATCATATCATTTTCTTAATTTTAATTCTTACTAAGTAATATATGCTCCTTTATTTTCATTCTTGCAATTCAAATAGCCTGAAATACCTTAATTTGATGTCAATCATATTATTCACATAATCAGCAACAATTCTACGTTCTCATATAAGATAGAAGTTATCCAGTTCAAGAAATTCTCCTTTATCTCAAGTAATCAGCACATTGTGGTTTTGCATAGAATAGTTTGAAACTCGATTGATTTTTAGTGTCATATGATTGATATTATAATATTAGCGATATATGTCATTAATTCTATATAGATGTTTGATTATGCATACGTAAAATTATCGTTGATGAACAAGTAAGCTTATTTACCAAGCATTCTTTTAAACAATGGCTTGTCATCGTTGGCCATAGCTTCAGCATCGTATGAGGAATCTCTCTTGGATGGTGGTACCCATTGAGCAGACTTCCATGGTAAAGTACTTTCTTCCCACATAATATTGACTTCTTCTAAAGATAAACCTTTTGTTTCTGGAACAAAGAAGAAGACATAGACCCAGGCAAAACATAAACAACCCATGAAGACATAACCATAGTAGAAGTTAATAGCACCTGTGATAAATGGAGTGAAGAAACCAAGTAAGAAATTCCAAATCCAGTTGAAGGCGATAGAAATAGCCATACCCTTAGCCTTGACTCTTAGAGGGAAGGTTTCAGAGACAATGACGAAAGCAGTTGGTGCCCAAGTAGTTGCGAAACAGAAGATGAAGAAACAGGTGAAGACAATCATACAATTACCAGCACCTTTTGAAGATGGTTGATCCATACCATTTGGATATAATCTAGTTACACCAACAGAAGCAAAAATGACGAAACAACAAATCATACCAGCAGCACCCCATAATAAACCAGTTCTTCTACCAAATCTTTCGACGATGTAGATAGCAGGGAAGGTTGAGACGAAGTTAACGACACCGATAACAATAGCAGCTTCATAACCATCTGGAAGACCAACATCGTTGAATATTTCAGTACCATAGAAGAAGAAATAGTTAGCACCAGTTAGTTGTTGTAAAGATTGAATCATTATACCTAATAAAGTTCTTTGTAAGACCTTACCTTTCGAAGAGAACAACTCACCCCATGAAGCGGAACCAGCAGCTCTTTCAGCTTCAACACCGGCAGCTAAAAATTCAACTTCAGCGATGACTGAAGGATCATCGACAGTTAACTTATTAGATCTTGCAACAGAAACTTTGGCGTCTTCAATTCTGCCAACCTCGATTAAGAAACGAGGTGATTCTGGAACGAATAACATAGCAGCAATCATGAATAAGGCCCAGGCGAAACCTAAACCTAATGGTACTCTCCATTGGACAGAATTAGTGTAACCATGATCAGTACCGTAATTAGTACAATAACCGATGAAGATACCCAAAGTGATCATAAGTTGGTAACAAGAAACTAAAGTACCTCTGACATGTTTTGGAGAAACTTCGGAAATCAATAATGGAGAGTAGACAGCGATACCACCAACACCACAACCGGAAATAATTCTACCGATGAAGTATTGGTACCATTTGTCAACTGAGGCGATGGAGATGATTAAACCGATCATGTAAACGATGGTGACCCAGACCAAAGCTAATCTTCTACCCCAAATATCACCTAATCTAGACCACAAGATACCACCGATGGCACAACCGATATTGAAAATAGCGACGATTAAACCTGTTCTTGGATTTGAGAAGTAATATTCACCTTCCTTATTCTTTTGACCAAATCTTCTCTTGAAATCGGAATGACCTAAATAACCACCAATGGTACCTGTATCCCAACCGTAAACGTAACCACCGAAAGCAATCATCAAACATAAGATTGAGACGGTAACATAAGCAGAAGCTTCTTTCTTTGGCATTTCATAAGCAGCAATTTCATTATTGAATTCCTCCAATGAATCATTTTTTATTTCGTTATTATCTACTCTATTAGAGTTTTCTGACAAAATAGATTGAGAGCTATTTTCATCAGACATATTTAATTTATTATCTTTTTTTGTTTTTGTTTGAAGACAAATAAGTATTTATTTTTATTGTTATGGAAAGAAACATACCGAATTCTTCAAATAATGCAGGCCTTTTATACAACTTTTTTTCTTTCAGTTTAGTGACCAACTTACTTCAACAAGGTTTCGAGAAGTTCAATATTTAACAATACTGAAAAATTTTCACTTAATCTAAAGAAAGATCGAGGAAAGATCTTTTCGGAATAAACCGGCAAAGTGTGGGGTCAAGCAGGAAAAATGTAGTGAAAAACCGTAGCAAACTATGGAATATTTAACGACAGCAAATTTCCTGAAGAAATGGTCCTGCTGTAAATTACTGGAGGTTAACCCGGGGAAATTGCGGGGATTATGCCGACATTGAATCATGGAAAACACTGTACGAAGGAACATAGTGATGTAAGAAAAATTAATACGGGGAAAGCAATATCTAAAAAAAAATATGGGGAAAAAAAAGAAAAATAAAGAAAAGACCGGAGGAAAAACTAGAGTTGTACAAAACACGAAATTTTCTGGCGGTAAACAAAAAGGTGAGAAGTTTTTGCCCCAATGGTGTCTTTGCCCCACTGTATTGTCATACCCGCAGAAAATTTTGTGAACTATAGAACTCTAAGAAAAATCATGGAATGACCAAAATGGAAAACGCTGGATAGTATTACAGAATTCGTCTAAGAATACGAAGCTTCTAAGATCTTGTCGTAGCTTTCTTTTATGAGCGCACGATAACAATGGATCATAATCCATATTAACATGAGAAATTTTAATTCGAGAGTTTTGGTGGGTCGAAGATTAAAGTCCTCGGTTCAATATGTCCGTCCAGCTTTGGTAGTCAAAAATTGCTTTTCAATTCTAAAGCTTTTTAAAAGATAACAATTACCAACAGAGCGACAGTGTTGAAGAAAGGCAATTGGCTTGTGTAAATAGTATTTTAATCCAGGAAAGTTTTGCTAATTAATTAATCCATTGACACAAGCTTGAAAGGAAAAAGAAATTAAACTAAGATGATAGGAAATCTGGAGAAACTCTTCAAAAACTAGTGAAAATATCTCAACAATGGGGGACAAAATTTTTACGTAACGATGAGGAAGTAAATTTGGCCAAATAGGAAAGAGATGTTGTTATAATTCCGGCTTATTAAAAGTTGATGTCTTTGATTTTTCACATAACTCTAATCACGGCACATAAGTTATCGATGAGGTCAGCAGATAAGCTAAATAACGTAAGCTTTTTGGACATGTAATCCATTGGTTACATAATCTTAAAGTGATTACTCATTTGCATTTTATTGCATAAGCTGACAAAAAGTATTAGTAATGTGAGTTTTTCACAAATTTTGTCCGGTAATTACGTAAGTAAAATAAACGTGAATACGCCACGCCATTTACAGAAAACAGTGAATTTGACTCAACAGTTGTAGGACACAAATAAATGTCATAAAAACCTGTAACAACTTCCTGTTTAGCAAATTTGATTATTTGCAGAAAAATTTTGACCTGTTTCTTAGCCTTAATGTTCGTTGCTGAGTGAAGACTGTACTTATTTTTATCATTTCATTAAGAAGAAGTAAAAGAATGCGGTACGGCAGGGAGGAAAAGCAAAACATTTATTCGAATACAGAACTCACACTTTCACGTCAAGACTCTCTGACATATAAAACAAAAACCAAATAGAGGAAAAGTTCTAATTGTTGTTGACTCATCTCAACATCCGATACTTTCTAATTTTGTCTTTTTCTGAATTTTTTGATTTCTGCTTGTTTTCTTAGTAGTTTGGATCGTGACTCACTATGTAAATGAGTAATGTATTTTTTCCAGTAATTTGTCTTTTATCAGCTTCTAGTGTCAGAAGACACAAATATATAAGCCTAAGAATGGTTGGAGTTTGCAGTGGTTCGATCATCTTACATCAAATAATCAAAAAAAACAACAAAGGAAGAATGATCTCAATTACAAGAAGTAATACTCTAGAAAAATGTCTGAAAATATAATAAAGCAACAAATATTGAAAAATCTTCTACAATCTATTATCCATCCTTTGCAAGAATATATTGATATACTGAAAGAAGCGATTATTGCTATCAGCAATGATTCAGAAAAATCCACTGGTGAGTTTATGAAGTTAGTGGATGCTAAATTGACTGATATTAAATCGCATTCGCACCAATGTAATGATTTGAATACATTGTGTGCAATTTATCACAAACTTATTGAATTCTTGTCAAATTTTGAACAATTGGATGAAAGTTGTTATATAAAATTTGATAAGCTTATAATCAAATTTATCTTTTTCGATCAATTTTTCCAGTCTATAAAGATCACTATCAATATTATTGAAAGCTTAGATAAAGATGAAGTCAATGAGAAGATAATACTGGAAACAAAAAAACTTTTACAACATAATGGAAGATTATTGAACATCCTCTATCTTGAGTCCATTGCTTTAAACGAATTTATTCAAAAGAATAATAAGTTAGCTAAACTTAAGTTGAACAATAGTTACAAACTCAAAATTATTCAGAGCAATCAATTCCAAAAATTCCTAATAGACAGGAAACTCAAGTTAAATATTATATAATGACAAAAAATCTTTGATATAGAAAACCTTTATAATTTATAAATATTCCGTGGCATACCGTCATTTCACTGCTCAGAAACTCATAGTATTTCACAAGGAAAAATTTTTCATTCTAAAAAGTATGCATGAACTCATACATATTAATTAGAAAAAAAAAGGCGGTGAATTGACAAGAGATGCATCAAGTTATCAAGTTTGAGCACTTAAAAAATTAAAATAATATAAAAATACTATTCAATTAATTAAATGACATCAATGTGCAGGGATAACGATACTTCTAACTATTAATATTTTAGTCACCGATAAATAAAAATTCCAGTTCTAAAAAAGCGAATTTACAGAAAATAATTACCTAGAACATTACCCATACAATTTAGATTAAATTAAAATTTTCAAAAAGTCCACCAATTAGTACAATATCTAAAACCAGTTCAATCAATCTATCCGTATCAGCCAAAGAAAAATTATATCTATTCAATTAAAAGAAAAAAAAAAAGCATAAGTAAAGCAAAATTAAACCAACATTCTTCCAAGGAAAACGCCTGATACAAAGTATCAATCCCCCTGCATAACTAAACCAATTCTGTTCACAAAGACTTAAACCAAATCAGGAAAAAGTGCCACTATAAAAACTAGCTTTCAGCTTCAATAATCCACTTTTCAAACCACAGCCAACAAACTATCATCACAAGAATATAAATTCGTGGAAATATTCAATTGGGGAATAAGCAAGCTTATTCTATTACATCAACTATCCCGCAACTGAGAAAAATTGCAAACCAAAAAAATAAAACCACTGCATTACCTTCAAATGATCAATAATAAGCTGAAAATAGTTTATAATGAAAAACAAAACAATCAAAACCAAAATCAATTTAAAATCGCAACACCCTTTAACTAATCCGATAAAAGTCCCATGCAAACAAAGATTAATTTAACTACCACAGAAGGATAAAACGTCTAACTGAAAAAAATGAAAGCCTAAAAATGACATACAAATAACTCAATTTCCATCCAAAACCAAATAAGTATAATAAATCAAACTAATCCGAACAAAATCAAAAAGTACCAGTTAAAAAATATCTTAATGTACCAATCAATGAAATTTCAAAAATTCCAAAAATGCAAAATTTTCTTTCATAATCTAAATAGTATTTTGGAGTAGATAACGACCAGATGAACCATCTTAAGTAAGCCGCCTAATTAAAACCAAAATCTCACTATACAATATCCCTTAACTTGTGAAATATCAGAGATATGGCAACTAAACTAAAAATAGTCTCAAAACACCTCCCCCAACAACTTTTACCACCCATCACTGCAAGCAGCAAAAAGATAGTAAGAGAATGAAAGGGGAAAAAGAGCTTTCCAAAAAATATGTTTGTAACTAAATTAATGAACCTCGTTGAGGTCATTTCAGTTGTTACACTGAAAAGAACAGATACTACACTTGATCTAAGCCAAAAGGCAAAGAGATTCTTGGTTTTTTTGTAAAAGAAACAAAAGTGAAATGGAAGAAATTAAAATGTTTTTTCCACAAATTTTTTTGTCTTTTATATTAAAATGTTTGTCATCTTGTACGAGGAATATATAGTCTATATCGCTGGTTGCCAGGGAAGTATTTGAAGGAATGGTAACCACATTGCCTAGGAGTGAGCAGTTGGCTTGTTTATTTCTGCTGCAGTTGGAAATCTAGCTGTTTCTTTCTCAATTCTTTGTAACTGGCGTCTTCAGCTGATTGCACACGCATCAAGAAATCTTGTTTGGCCAAATAACCGTCTTTATTATGCAGGGCTAATTCATCATTGATACCTTCTTTATCAATATATTGTACCCAATCTAATTTAGATTTCTCTAATGTGGTTAATTTAGGCTTTAATGAACCAGCAATGATGGCTTCTAAGATAGGCGGTCTTTTCAAAGGTCTTCTTAAATTCTTATTCAATTCTGGTATGTTTGCTTCTGTCGGCTTTTCCAGTTTCTTATCCTGTGATTCCTTTTGATTAAACTTAAGACTATTCAGATATTCTTGTGCCATGGAACTTGATTTGGGTACTAATTTCTTTTCATGAATGGTCTCACCAGCAAATTGGTACGTTCTCTCTATAAGTATTTGTTCCTCTTGTTCTTTGCCATGCTCAACATTAAAATTAATCCTTTTCTCTTCTTGATCCATAACAGAATGTCTGCTTTCCATACTATTCTTCAAACGGGTTTGACTCTCGTGCTTTAATTGTTCCCAAACGTCATTGATTTCGTTAGAGACGCCTTTGTCATTCAGCAAGTCATCATATTTGTACTTAGCAGCATTTATGGACTCCAATTGTCTACCATGTCGTGTCTTTATCAGACCACCAGTATCATTACCAAATTTTTCATACACTTTGATTTCTTTCCTTATTTCCTTGTCCATATCATCCTCATCTTGGAAATCGTCCCCTTCCGCTTCGACAGACAATTGGAAATCCTCGTCCTCACTCTCGTGGTACTTTTCGTCCTCGAATTCGTCCATCCTTCCACTAACCTTTCTTCGTAGTTACTGCAGTGGTGGAAGAATTTAAAGTGAAAAAAAAAATATTGGAAAAAATTTGGAATCTCATCGCAGAATTGAAACTTTTAAAAACTTCCACTTCACTTCTTCTGTACCTCTACATTCGTTAACACTATGAGATTGCTTGTTAGTTGCAAAGACGGCGGTTTGATCAAGGAGATTGGCTGTAATTTAGGTACAGATACTTCCAAGAAAGATGCATTACAACCAATTTTTGTCAAAGACTCGATGGCTGATGGTTCTGCGAAATTTGTTAACTGTTGGTACTCTCTAGAGGTAGATCACACTAAGACCATATTTGTGAGGAATAATGGTTCATTACAACTTGCTAAAATGACTTATAAACCTATGGAAGATTTGGAAACAGTGGAAAATATTGATTGGGAAATTATAGATGAAATTAATGATCCCAAGTTGTTGGATAACAAGGTATTAGAATCCGTTTTCCAAAAATCTGCTAGACGAACTAAGATAATCGATGAATTTATCACTTTGAAACCTCTTAATCCCGAAGAAAATAAATTTATCTTGGCCACTAAATCAGGTTGGATTCATATTATCAGTTTGGCTAAGGATAAGTTGTCTAAAGAAATCTCTCATCAAGTCAAAGCTCCTCTAGATTTTTTACAAATCTATGATAATGAAGACACTAATGGTGAAATTGTCTTTGCCGTGGGTGGTGAAGATAATTTAGTGAAATTGTTCAAATTGCAAGATAATTTTGAGAAATTGGAAATGATTTGGGAAGCGAAGAACGTTAAAAATGATAGGTTAGATATGAAAGTACCAATATGGCCAGTATCATTGAAATTTTTAGACCCCAAGCCTAACGACACTGATGATACAGATAAGTTAAATTATCAATTTGTTGTCATTACTCATTATTCTCATTTAGGCATATATCAAACACAACATGGTAAGAAACCACTGAAATATATTGATCTTTTACCCAACCGTGAACCATTATCTACATTAGAACTTGTTAACATAAATGGAGATGCAGAGGATGAATTCGAATTGACAAAAATGGGTAATTTGAAATCTAATGATCTGACCAATTTCCAATTCATCACTTCTGATCTTAAGAAGAATGTAATGAGGTTTAATGAAACTGGTAGACTATTAGGTAAATATGGTAAGACTGATATTGTGGGTGCATCAAGTTACATCCAGTTTGTGCATGGTACCAACTATTTACTGCAAGGTGGGTTGGATAAGTATTTACGTGTGTTTGATGTCACCACTTTGAAAACTTTGGTGAAAGTGTATGTGGGCTCTAAGATCAACTACATAGAATTACTAGATGATATTGAATTAGAGGTTCCACAGGCAGACACCAACACGACCACGGAAACAAAAGATGCCAAGAAGAAAAGAAGCATTAGGGCCCTGGAAGAAACTGAGGATGATGCAGAATCACTTTGGGAATCCTTGGAATCTTCCAAGAAGTCGAAAAATAGATAGACTTGTCATTTATCTACAGATTGTGTACACTAAGACTAAGTATTTATACCATATATACACCACATATAGACCATATATGCAGCAAATTACAGTATAAACCTCAACAGCAACATTTTTTAGGTGAAAAATTCTTTTTTCTGTTTTTATTCACATTTGTTACAATGATCGAAGTGAAATAGAAAGTACCATTTCCTGCTTCTAACCCACCATTTGGTATGCCTAAGCGAACCAAATTCTATGATATTCCAGGTGCTCATCGGCCTAATGTAGACGGATTGCACGAACATGCGTCGCTGCTGCCTCGAACGAGAAGATCAACTGAAACTTACTTCAGTTATCAGGCTACACCAATGGGTAAGAAAATATCATCTAAATACGACCCTAAGAACCCGTACAAGAACAAACTGGGTACTTATGACGGTGTATTTATCCCTACTGCATTAAATGTTCTGTCTATCTTGATGTTTTTAAGATTTGGTTTCATTTTAGGTCAATTAGGTATCATATGTACATTGTTGCTACTTGTAGTGAGTTACTCGATAAACTTGTTAACTACACTAAGTATTTCTGCAATTGCTACCAACGGTACCGTTCGTGGTGGTGGTGCTTACTATATGATATCTAGGTGTTTAGGACCAGAATTTGGGGGATCTATTGGATTGGTGTTCTTTTTAGGTCAAATATTTAATAGTGGTATGAACGCAGTGGGTATCGTGGAACCATTGTTGTTTAATTTTGGTAAACAAGATGAAAACCTGGGAACCGTTTCAGGTGTTTTGTTATCACTACTACCAAGAGGTGATAAGTATGAAATTTTTTATGCTACAACAATCTTACTTTTTTGTTTCACAATAGCATTAATTGGTTCACAGACCGTCTCAAGGGCAGGTGGTATCTTATTCTTCATTTTAATTTCATCCATTCTTTCTATTCCTTTATCTACTTTGATTTTGGAGCCTTTTGATAACGGGTTTATCAATTATACTGGTCTCTCATGGGATACTTTCCACAATAACTTATATCCCAAATTTACACAAGGTGCTGCAGGTTCATTATTGAAGACCCCTGAAACATTTTACTCATTATTTGGTGTTTTCTTCCCAGCTACTGCTGGTATTTTTGCTGGCGCAGGTATGTCAAGTGAATTACGTAAACCTTCGAAATCAATTCCAAAGGGGACTTTATGGGGTTTATTAGCTACATTTATCTGTTACACCATAGTGGTTATCTTCATGGGTTCCTCCATTCCTAGAGAATCTTTGTATAGAGAAGTGCAAATCATTCAATCAGTGAGCTCCGCACATTGGCTAATTTTCTTAGGTGAATTATCAACTTCTTTATTTTCTATTATTGTAGGTATGGTAGGTGCAGCATTTGTCTGGGAGGCTATTGCAAAGGATTCAATATTGCCTGGGTTGAATTTCTTCTCTGACAAACCTACTATCACATTACTCTTTAGTTGGTTTTTAACACAATTGTGTTTATTTTCTGATATAAACAAGATTGCATCTTTCATTACCATGACCTTTTTAATGACTTTTATAGTGATGAATTTGGCCTGCTTTTTATTAGAAATTGCCGCAGCACCAAATTTTAGACCCTCTTTCAAATATTTTGATAGATACACTGCTTTCACAGGTGCATCTTTATCCACTATAGCTATGTTTATCGTAGACGGCTATGTAGCATCTGCTCTTTTACTGGGCATGGTTGTACTATTTTTAATTATCCATTATTTTTGTCCACCAAAACCTTGGGGGGACGTTTCTCAAAGTTTAATTTATCATCAAGTGAGAAAATATCTATTAAGATTGAAGCAAGATAATATCAAATATTGGAGACCGCAAATTTTATTATTTGTTGATAATCCAAGAACTGGTTGGAATTTGATCAAGTTTTGTAATCATTTGAAGAAAGGTGGTCTATATATCTTGGGCCATGTAACTGTAATTGACAATTTCCAAAACCAATTTTCCGAGGTGAAAAAACAGAAGAACGCCTGGATGCAAATTAGAGACCTGGCTAAGATCAAAGCATTTGTTCAAATCGGTATTGGTCCAACATTAAGTTGGGGTATCAGAAATGTTTTCCTAGGATCTGGGTTGGGTGGTATGAAACCAAACATTACCGTTGTGGGCTTTTATGACTTACACTCTGAGAACGTTAGTGAAAATGCGAATGTAACATCATATCATGATTTGTATGACGATAGTGTTATAATAGATATACCAGACCATGACTTCACACTGCCAACTGATGCTTGCAAAAATGAAAAGAAAATTGCGATTGTTCAATGGATTCAAATGGTGGAAGATTTGTCTTTAATGCAATCAAATATTGCTGTGGCTCATGGTTTCAAGAAACTGAGGATTCCAAATAAATTCGATGAGGATCACTTGCCAAAAAAATTCATTGATTTGTATCCAATTCAAATGTACGCGACTGTCAATGGTGAAAATCAAAAACCTACACTAATTACTTCTAATTTTGACACATATACCTTGATACTACAGTTAGGTGCTATCCTTATTACTGTTCCCGAATGGAATTGTACACACATTTTGCGTGTTATTCTTTTCGTAGAGACAGAATCAGCTCGTGGTGCTGAAAATGAGAGGATTTCTAAATTGTTACAAGTTTTGAGAATAGAGGCAGAAATCCTGGTGGTTTCTTTAGATCAATTCAGAGTTTACAATACCATTGTGAAAGGTGATCCAATAGCATATGATTACGTCAATGAGAAATTGAAAAATGTACAATGGTGGCATGAGATTGTCGAGGCCAGGGCTACTTTGTTACCTAAGAGAAGGTTTTCAACTTCTAAGCCTGTCCCCATGGCTTCAAATAATGCCAAAGTACAGAAATACGATACGGCTAAGTTACAAAAAATGGGAGTATCCTTTAAGATGAGCTCAATGCTTCCTAGTGAACTTACTAGTACACCACAATTTAGTGATGAGTCTGGTGAAGATGACTCTAGCTCGCTCACAGAATCACAATTATCAATTAGGCAAGTGGCAAGGAAATTGGAGGATTCAAGATTGAAAAAAGATCAGTCGAAACATAATACTTTAAATAGTAACAAACTTATGAAACCTGCCATATCTTATACAAATTTGAAACCAATATTTTCCAGTAATGCAATCCCCAATACTAAGATACTGGAAGATGGTACAGGTGACAAGCCTACAATAGTCCCCATAGTGGATGATCTTATCAAGAACAATGGCTCACCAAAAAATCCTATACTTCCAGAGCTTTCACCATGTAATTCTCATTCGAGTTTATTAGACTCCCTAAGGGATATGAGGTTCGATGATTTACCTGGTAGGGTACAACATTTGATTTTGAATGATATGATGAAACAACTTTCACGTAAGTCTGAAATTTTGTTCTCCACTTTACCTATACCACCTTTAGGTACGCATAAAGACTTCGACACAAGTTTAGAGTATGTTGAAGATTTGGATACATGGTTAGAAGGCTTGCCTCCAACTATGCTGATTAACTCTCAAACCATGACTGTAACGACAGCACTTTAATTATTTTCTTTTGCATATTCCGGCTATTCTATTATGAGAAAAAAGAGAATACGATTAACCTAGGTATTTGATGATTATGATTTATCTAGTAATTTGAATTTCTGAATATTTTATGATAAAAAATATATAAGTATATATAAGTATATACATAGTTGTATTAAGTAATCATTATCCTTTCTCATATATCATTTTGAAACTTATTCACTTACCGGCTCCACGTAATTTCTCACCTTACGAAATGCAAAAACTGTATAGAAATATGAAGCTGCCTCCTTTTCCGCACCTTCTACACCTAATTTACCGTCAGATCTTTGTAAACCTTCTCTCATTTTCGGGGAGAATTTATTAAACCAGTGTGGAATTTCTTGCACAAAAAATTGGTTGAATGGCATTTGTAATTCTAGTTCCATACCATATTCATGTGCTAAACTTCTTAGTGTTTCAAAAGGTATGACATATTCTGGAACGTTATCGATTGCGTCCTCCAACCAATAAGTATACATATTACCGAAGGGAGTTGGAAATTGTTTGCCATTCTTGTGGTAATCGTTATTTTCGAAAGTTACTTTATAGATACTGTTACCCCAAGATGGTTTCTCCACGGTTGGATCAATTCTATCTAACTTATAACGTATGAATTCAGAGTCTGGGATAGTACCGAAAAAGATTCCACCCAGTTTCAAAGATTTGCTCACATTTAATAAAGTTCTCTTGGCCTTCTCTTCAGTTTCGAAAGCGTAATGAAGACAGAATTGTGTAGAAACAATATCACAGGGAAACCTACATTCAGGGAAGGGTTCCACTGCTACACCTAACGATTCACCAAAACAATCACCTGTTATCAAGATGACTTGATATGATAGATTTCTCATTGACCTGTATCTTTTGTGTGCCTCTTGAATCGATGCGTTGGATATATCGATACCAATAAACTGCGAAATACCTGCACTACCGTACTTCCGTAAGTCACCACCTTTACCACACCCTAGTTCCAACACCACATCATTTTTCTTCGTATACTTGTCTATCAGCATGAATTTTATAGCGTTATTGAAATTACGAAGCTTCAAGATAGGCGACAAATTTCTTCTTGTCTTCGTAGAGATAAAAGTTCTTTCATTGTAATGTTCTCTGACAATTTGGTCCACATTGATGGTCTTGTTAGCCGTCATTTCAATTTCATGGGCTTTAAATTGTTCATCGACCAGTTTTCTTCTTCTTCGTTTCTGTTTCCTGTCCTCCTTATCGTAACGAGCATGTCTTCTCCTCAACAAGCTGTTGTTAGGTTTCTCAGACTCGGCAGGTTTCTCCAATGTGTTCACTGTGTTGCCAGCAGGAGTAGCGTTAGCAGATTCATCACCTTGAACACTTTCTTGCTGAGCCTCTACTGCCACTTCTGGGATGTCTTTCTTCTCTGGAAAAGCCTCTTTCCCTGGCGGTAACCGCTCCCTCCGTTTGAACGCACCGTATTGTTTGTCATACTCCTCCTGGGACATCCATGGTGGCTTTTCGATGTTTAACATTGTGATTTGGTTATTTGATATTTTTTTCTTCAATCATCGATTTTTTCAATATAAGTTATTTCGACTTAGTATAGCAAGTCATCGCTTACCCAAAACACCCCGTTGCTGATGGAACCAGAACCACTGACCGCTGCTACGGACACTGCATTGAATGGTGCGGACAAGGACGAGCTTTTGCAACAAAGAAGAGCGAAATTGGCCTCCTGGAAGTTGAAAAGAAGCAAATTGAAGGGAGATGAACCCATTGAGGACGATAACAAGGGCAAACAGCAGGACCGTTTGGCCAAATGGAAGGAAATGAAGCGGAAAAGGGATATGGAGAAATTGGAGAAAAGGAATGATAATATACCGACTACGGAATCTGCCAATGAAAGAATACGAAAGCAGAATCCCAAAAAGTTTACTACTAAGGCTAACAAGAGAAAGAAGTTATCGTTTGATGTTGATGATGACGGGGACACTATTAGAAACTATCCCTTGAATGCTGATCTTTTCAAACCTAACATGCAAGTCGCAGCACTAGACGAACCTGTAGATAAGTCTGTTTCAGTGACTAAGACTGATGAAGATGCTGATCCATTCGAGTCACTACTGAACGGTCTCACAAATGAACCATCTAAATCGAATCATAACACCAACCTCGGAATACTCGAATCATTTGAAGACGATTTTGCTCTCAATACAACAGTTGAAATAAACTCTACTGATGATAATCAAAATAGATTAAAGAAGATTAATAGAGTGAAAAATCTTAGGAAAGTTAATACTATCAAATACAATATTAATGATCTTGAACCATTCCAAAAAATCTTTTATTTTGAACCTGAAGACATTAAAAATATTTCGCAAGAGGAACTCGATGACTTGAGATTAAACTTGGATAACATCAAAGTGAAGGGAAATAGTTGTCCCGTACCTATACTGAGATGGTCTCAATTAGGTTTACCCACTAGCATTATGCAATTGATACAGAATAAACTACATTTTGTAAATATGACACCGATTCAAGCACAAACAATTCCTACTCTAATGGCCGGTAAAGATGTTATCGGCATCTCCAAAACAGGTTCCGGTAAAACAATAGCATACTTATTACCCCTGATAAGACATATAAAGGCTCAAAGGGACTTATCTGAGAGTGAAACTGGTCCAATCGGGTTAATATTGGCCCCAACTAGAGAATTAGCATTACAAATATATCAAGAAGTTAAAAATTTTACTGACAGTGATAATTCCTTTACATCAATATGTTGTACTGGTGGATCTGAGATGAAAAAGCAAGTGGATGATTTGAAAAGAGGTTGTAAATTAGTTGTGGCGACACCTGGTCGTTTTATTGATTTGCTTACTTTAAATAATGGTAAGCTACTGAACCCCAGAAGAATAACATTTGTGGTACTCGACGAAGCAGATAGGTTGTTTGATATGGGATTTGAACCTCAAGTGACACAAATCATGCAAACAGTCAGACCTGATAAACAATGTGCTTTATTTAGCGCAACTTTCCCCAATAAACTGAAAAAATTTGCAATTAAAGCCTTAAGCGATCCCCTAACTATTACAATCAACTCTAAAAGTATGGTTAGCGAAAACGTCGAACAAAGTTTCCAAATTTTTGATAATGATTTTGAAAGATATGATGGATTATGTAAACTGATAGCGCAACAATTGAATAAACCAAGTTTGCAAGATGAAAAAATTATCATTTTCGTTGCCAGTCAACAAATTTGTGATACCATCTTTAATAAATTGGATGAGTCAGGGTTTGAAACGTTCGCAATCCATGCGGGGAAAACTTACCAAGAAAGAATTATCAATTTGGAGAATTTTAAAAGAACACCTAATGGTATCTTGCTTTGTACAGAAGTGCTATCTCGTGGTCTCAACGTTCCTGAAGTTTCCTTAGTAATAATCTATAATGCAATTAAAATGTTTGCTCAATACGTACATACTACTGGGAGGACTGGTCGAGGTACGAATCATGGTAAAGCAATTACATTACTATTGTCAGATGAAATTGCTGGTGCATATATTATTCAAAAGGCAATCAGAGAAAAGGATTTAGCGCAACATGCTCCAGAAGATATTGTACTTCTTAATGAGATGAGTGATAAATTTGAAAAGGGTCTACAACAAGGTAAATTCAAACTATCGAAAGGTTTTGGTGGTAAAGGCTTAGAAAATATTGATAATGCAAGAGAAGAAGTGAAGAGAAAGGAAAGGAAGGCCTTCAATGTAGATGAAAATGATACTGCAACATTAAGTGGCGATTTGAACAGTGCGTTAGATGATAATGACAATAATGAAATAGTGATACCCAAATTAGAATATGTCACGGAAAGGCAAATTAATGATGACGGAAATTATAGTTTCACTACTCGTGTTAATATAAACGATTTACCCAAATTAGTTCGTTGGGAAGCCACCAAAAACACCACATTATCGTTCATCAAAGAGGAAACAGGTTGTAGTATTACCACTAGAGGTCAGTATTTCCCACCTGGAGCTGAAATTCCAAGAGGTAGTGAAAAACTCTACTTATTTATCGAATCCAATGAGGAGAAAGATATAAGATTGTTAATGGATCTGCTAGAAGAAAAGATGAAGAGTGGTTTAAAGAAAATTGAAATTCAATCTTTGAAGAATACCAAGTTCTAAAAAGGTCAATAACGAATTTTTTTTAGTATACATTTAATATATATTTATGAATGTTTCTCTTAGTATGTCATTAAGTATTAAGTATTAATATTATCTTTAATTTGAATGATATTATTATCTATAAAATGTAGAATATGATAGAATGTAGAAACAGTGATATAGTTTTTAATAAACTTTTATCTTTTTTATTTTTTATTTTTTAAGCATAATAGTAAGTTGATGTGTCACAAGGAAAGAAAAAAGCTAAATACAATTTGATTTCAAGTTCTTCAATTCAGGAATAGGAATATCATTAACTTGTAAATCTTGAAATTGATTCAAAACTTCTTGCAAAACAGAATATTTAACAGCAGTACCGGTGGTTAAACGAGCCAATTGTCTAGAATCACGACAATACAAAGAGTAACGTTTCACAATCTTCAAATAAAGAATCATTCTGTCCTCAGTTGGTTTCTTATCACTGCCATTATTATTGTTACTTTTGTTATTATTATTTGGAGTAGACACAGAATCATGGTTGCTTGAAGATGGTGTAGCTACACGAGAAGAATTGTTATTAGAGTTAACACCACCCATGTCATCAAATGCACCAGATGCGTTTAAAGCTTGGAAGGCAGGATGAGAATAGAAATCCATATCATTCATGTGATTCATTTCACGCGGAGTCGGAGTCCCCACAGGAGTTGGTGGTACAGTACTCATGTTAGATTCATTTAAAGATATAGTAGTTGGTACATGATTGTCACGATTAGATTGAGTCCAGGTGACAGTAGCGTCTCTTAGGGCAGCCCAATCTGCATTAGCAATAAATCTTTGACCAATTTCATCAGATTTTTGAATTAAGTTGATCCATCTTTGTAAAATTTCTTCATTGGTAGCGTCATCTACAGACCCCATTGATTTTAAAAGGATACGATATGCGACAATAGTCTTGGGGATATTAAACAATCCATAACTGTTATCGATATATTCCAAAATTTCTCTATCATGCCAAATAGTACATTTAGCTAAAATAATATTGAAGAAAGGTTCATCAATATTTTTAATATTGTTATAAGTTTGAATTAAATTTTGTAAACGAGGGAAACCTTGTAATTTATCTTGAGCATAATTTTCGAAAAAAATGTCAAAGAAAGTATCATTTAATGAAGATGAAATACCATGATTAACATTCTTACCATAATGTAATGAAGATTTGTACCAAATCTCATAAATGTGATTGAAATTATGAGTTTGATTCCAAATATTTCTTAAGAATGATTTAACATAAGAGACTTGTAAATCAATCTTATATGGCATTTCATCATTCAAGGCCTTATCGAAAAAAGTTTGCGCAACATTTAAATCTTTACATTCACCAATGAATGATAAATGAGTTTCAATTAAATAACCGTATTTCATTTCAGTGGATTCTTCACATAATTTTTGGAACAATTTTAAAGCCATTTCATTTTCATCAGCTGACAGTGAAGCTCTAATCATCCCCACAGATAAATTTGGATGGAAATAATTGATCATCGAGGAAGATTTTTCATAAAGTTGTTGAATTTCAGGATACGAAACACCGTTATCATATAATATTGGTAAAATGACACCTACGACTCTTGGATTTAAGAAAATGTTTGAAGTATAATTCTTGATACCATTAATTGCATTTTTCCAAATTTGAACTGCTTCTTCAAATAATAAAAGTTCTTTGAAAGCAGTAATTAAATGCATAGCACCGTATTCATTTAATTCAACTTTACCTTTCAAAACATCATCAGAAATTTCTCTCAAGGATTTACACAAGTAATTTGTCATTTCCTTATGGAAAGATTGTGAATCGTAATCCGGTTTTTTATTCATTCTAGTCAATTGGTTTCTATTTGCTCTTAACCCATTATGTAAAAGATGAACCAACTTAGAGACTCTATCAGAATTTAATTCTGGAGTCAACATCAAGTCATGATATAGACCCATAGCACGACCAATAGAATCCCAAAATAATGGATTAGCGTTAGAATTTGGATGTTCAGAACGATGCTTAATATTTTTACGTCTTGGAGTTTGAGACATGTATAAAGTTTGTGAAACACATTCTTCAAAAGAGCAAACTTTATCAAACCAAGGTGAATCTGGATTAATTTGGTTGTTTCTCTTATTACCACCGTTACCATTTCTAAACTTGTTATTGTTATTGTTGTTGTTATTATTGTTGTTATTGTTATTGTTATTATTCATAAATTTATGTTGTTGTCTTTCTAAATTTTGTGGTGGTAAAGAGTTCGAATGTTGTAAAGGTGGACGAGGTTGAAAATGTTGTTGATTTCTGGTTGGTGATTGATTTGAGGTTCTTTGAATATTATTATTCATGCCACCACCATTAAACTGATTATGATTTAAATTATCGACTGAATTAAACCCACCATGAATAAATGGTCTTTGAATATTTTGTTCTTGTTGCTGTTGTTGTTGAAATCTGTACATTTCTTCTTCTTTTTTTTTTGGAAATAAAGATTAATGATGGGATAAAGAAAGATTCTTTCTTTCAAATATTATATGTGAAAAGGATGGGATTGTTATATTATAAAGTAATAAAAAAATAATTAATAATATGCAAAAAAGTGAATATTAATTTAGTCTATAATATATGCAATAGGAAGAAAAAAGAATTATTAAATATAATATAGTCTTTGTTTAATTTTTGTAGAAAAAGATTTTAGAATTAGAATATTAAAATATTAAAATATAATATACAATCAATAAATTTAGTAAAAATACTGTAAATATATATGATTTATTATTGTTTTCGCAGTACTACTATCAACAGTTTTTTGTGTTACAGTTCTTTTCATATAAAGAACGAAAATAACAAAAAAATATTTTTCAAATTTAAATATTTCAGTTTTTTTCTTTGTACAGAGAAGAAAAAAAACGATCTCGTATGGAGTGACGACGGAAGGAAGAATTTTTTTTCCACAAAACGGCGGCTTTAAATTATGCGGGATCGGAATACCCGTTTGGGACGGTGGTCAGGGTGTGTGGGTGTACCATCCAGGGATCGGATGGTAAAAAAATTTTTGTTTAGGGTTTATTGACATTGTCGCAGACAATTTGATGATGTCCCATGTCATTTTTCATACACCGACGGGAATCAGTAAATTCCCGACGGTAATGGGTAATGTCATATATAGTACAAATATGTTATAAAATGGGCATAAAATTACCGACAATCATTAATGGTAACCCAGAAATGTCTCTCTTTAATGTCCATATACAACAGCAGTTGATTAGTTTGTCCTTTATGGGTGACAAGATTTGGCAATTTGTCATTATTTCACTGCCTTCGAAATCTTTAAATGCAATATTACTGAAAGTCTTGAAATAATCACGTACACTTTGATCATCTAGTATCTCCACGATGAAAGTCATCTTGTTTAACAGTTCGTGTCGTGTCCAACCTGTCAGGATCTCAAACTCTTCATTGACATACGATATTTGACCATTACGTCTCCAAACACATGTCGGTGTACCAATTTGATTCAAAAATTTTGCATACTCTAGCAAGGTTCTTTGATAGCATTGTTCCATAAAGATCATATCTTCTTCAGTTAAAGTGATAGAACATGCAATAAAGATTGGTCTAAACTGGGACATACAACGACACATCTCTACAATATCTTGCTTATTGAATCTATTTCTTAGGTACATTAATAAATGATGGAACCCTGGTGTATGTGAAAATGGTTCATTTATTATGGTATATATGTCCGATGGTGAATTATATCGTAATGAATGTTCCCAATCTGGATTATTTTGTATTGTGGTTTCATTGCATTCCAATGAGACACTTAATCGATGTTTATGATTCGTCTTCTTGTTGTTGTTGTTGTTGTTTGTCCGGTCATTATTAGTGGATAACATAGAGTTGTCAATTACTTCGGGGAAGGTTAAACTTTCATTATTCAAATAGAATTGATTAATCTTGTTATTTTGACGTATGGACATACTATTTCTGGAAGTTGGTTCAATGGGGATCAATCTTTTGAAAGAAAGACTACTATTATCTGGTCCATCTAATTTGATCGGTACTAAAGGGTAATGGTTGGTGAACAAATTGATCTGTTTGTGGACTATATCGGGACCCTGTGGGCCCAGCAGTATAGAATACACATTTTGAGAAGATGACGGGTACTTTTGTGGTGGTACATTAGCATGTTTACTGCCCAGGTGTTCGGACCCATTGGATGGAGTCGGTGAGATAGAAGTCGTCGGGGTGTTATCTACGTTCTGCAGTAACATATTGCTGAGTATAGAATACTCTGAGCTGGCTGCACTGGACATAAACACACTCGTGCTAGTACCACTGTCTATAGCACCGGACGGTACCCCCTCCAAGTACTTACTACGCTTCCTTGGGGCATCCACACATTCATTTTGAAGTCCCTTCTTGACACACCGCAGACACGGCCGTCCCACATCGCAACTCACATGCCAGCGTGAACAGTTGACACACGCTTTGTTCACCTTCGTTCTCTTTGTGGCCATCGATGCTTTATTTAAATTGACAAATTTTTCATCATCACCAACAACAACAACAACAACAACAACGTCGCAGAATGAACGCAGAACAAAAGGCTTTGGAAGTGCAGTGGTTCAACACCGTTGCCACTGGTAACGTAGACCTGTCACAATTGAACTTGTCTCTTAGGGACAACACTTTTGTCTGTGGTACCGCAGAACCCACTGAATTGGACACAAAAGTGTTCCACACTGTCTTGCCCACTTTGAAAGACTTGTTACACTCCTCTAAGGATGTCAAGGACACTTACAACAAGTTTAGACATGTTGTCAGATGGACTGACCTTATGCAACAACACTTACAAATCCAAGATCCAATCGCTATCAACCACGATTTAGCCTTAGATCGTGAAATTATCGAAAAGAAGAAGAAGAAGGACATTGCTGCTGCCACTGAAGGTAAGAAAGAGGATAAGAAAGATGAGAAGAAGGACGCCAAGAAAGCCGACAAACCAAAGGGTAAACCAGATGAAGAAACTTTGAAGAAATTGAGAGAAGAGGCAAAGGCAAAGAAAGCCGCTAAGAAAGCTGCTGCTGCTCAACAACAACAACAACCAAAACAAGAAGAGGTTTATGAACCTGGTGTGGTTGATTTCCGTGTCGGTTTCATTCAAAAAGCTGAGAAACATCCAAATGCTGATTCTTTATACGTCTCTACCATCGATGTAGGTGATGAAGAAGGTCCAAGAACTGTTTGTTCTGGGTTGGTGAAACATTTCCCCTTGGAGGCCATGCAAGAACGTTATGTCGTCGTCGTGTGTAATTTAAAACCTGTTAACATGAGAAGTATCAAATCCACCGCCATGGTCCTTTGTGGGTCCAATGATGAAAAAGTAGAATTTGTGGAACCACCAGCAGGTTCTAAAGCTGGTGATAAAGTGTTCTTTGAAGGCTATGCTGATTTTGAACCATTAAAACAATTGAATCCAAAGAAGAAAATTTGGGAACAATTACAACCATCTTTCACCACTAACGAAAACAAGGAAGTTATCTTTAAGAAGGAAAACCAACCAATCTTAAAATTAACTAACAAGAACGGTGACGTCTTTAAAGTGGCTACTTTAATTAATGCTCAAGTTCGTTAATTTTATGATGTATTAACATAAAAGTATCTCTTCTTTTCCTTTTTCTATAAATATATATCTCTATAAACTTGTTCATTGAAACGTAATTCTTTCTCCCAATAATTTAACTGTGAGCACGATATCGTCGTATCGAGCCCTTGATACAATTGTTGTAATATTTTATCCTTCCATTTACAAACAAGACGTAACTCTACAGAAACATTTATCTCGGAATTTAATTCATCTTGATATAAATCTTCATATTGTCTCTTCCCACTAACAATCAATTGATGTGCATGATCCAATATTTGCAAATCTTGCGTATTCTTGATAACATAATTGATTATGGGGTACATATTATAACTGATCGTATCTTTATTCAATACCCACTTTTCCAGTAGCTTTAATTCAAAATTACTCTTATTATAATTAATGATAAGATATATCGTTAAACAAATTGTTTGTAAATCGTTATCTGGTACTATGGATATTATATCTTCAATCTTGATGGTATCAGTTTTGTCGTTCAAAATTTGGTCAATTATACCATCAACATCATAGTTTAGATATGTTTCAACATGATTTAAGAACCAATCTTTGTATAAATCTCTACCTAGCACCATATTTTGGGGACAATTGGAAAGGATGAATATAGACAATTTATCTCTAAGTTTAAACTTCACTGAAATGGAATGGTCAAGAGTGGTATAATTTGTGTTACTGAATTCATTATGGTTCGTAAAATTAAAGATGGGTTCTGGTGATTCAAGATGTGAAAAAATTGTAGACGTTAATGTATCTTCAGAATCCAAAAATTCACAATTGTTATTCTCATTGATACTATCGAGCTTTGATATATCATTTTTACGAGTAATTGAGAATGCATTAAATGGACCAGATTTAAATTCATAGTCATATTGGTTATCAATTTGTAACTGTAATTCATTCAACAAACTATCTAGTCTTTCATCCACAATCCTACTATCATATGATCTCTCACGCGACTTACCACCGTATACACTCTTGATACAATTATCATAAACGCGAAATCTTCTCACACTAATTGTAAATGAATTAGCACAATTCGTATCTTTTTCATTTGCCCTATGCAATTCCATAATTTGTTTGAATTTATTCTTCGATAACCTTTTACCAGTGTATTTTCTACCATTATTTACATGAGTATTTGACAAATTTAACATATTAACAGGTTGCCAAATTAGTTTAATATCGTACGAGCAAGCATCACCTCTTTTCTGGCAAGAGGAACACACTGGTTTCACCAGATCACAACGTCTTTTCCTTAGTCGACAAGTCCAACACCCAGTAAACGTTCTTGCTCGTTTATTATTTTCCATCTTGTTGTTTGGTCACAAAAGATAGATGGCAGTTCAATCGAAGTGTTGTAATTTCGCGCCCTTACATGCTTAAAACATACATACATATATATAACACCATCTACTACAACTCCATGAAGCAAATCCTTCAAGAACAGTCACTCACTTCATCGCCCAGCCGTGATTCCTATTCCAATAAATGTCATTTCCAGTATGCGTTTATTGTTCTCCGACGGAAATTCAGGAACGGAAATACTTTTCCACAAAAATTCCGACATTTTCAAACTTATAGCTAATATTTACACTACTGCCTATATAGTACCAGATCTTGTTTCACCTTTAGAGTTTAGTAACTGGCCCAGATCTCATCGTAATTCTCCTTCATATATGTCTCAGGTACTCTTTTCTTAATATACAGGGAGAAAACGCACGCAAATAGGGCAAATAACAAATATACATACCCACCTAATAAATTTTGTAAGAGTGGGAAAGTATACCCGATAATGAACGTGGCTGACCAATTACATACGGTACCGTAACTTTGTGCCGTACTACGCTCATTAGCTCTTGATATCTCACTGATGAAAAGGAATGGGATTGGTCCTATACCGATGGCAAATGACGCAATATAGATAAAGATACTTAATATTAACAATGTACTGTTCAAATTCACTATACTGTAACTTATTATTAGTGACATAACCCCCATTAAGACACAAGAGATCAATAACAAAGATTTCCTACCATATCTGATAATTAATTGTGATGAAACAAATGTCATGACAACATTGATTATGGAGATAATAAAATTAATTAGTAATGCTGTATCCTCTGTGGTCGTATCACTAATGATTTTAACACCATAAAATATGATTGAATTAATACCAACAAATTGTTGACCCATTAAGATCATTGTAATGACATTTCTTGGTTTGGCAAAATGTGAATCACGAATGTAATTCCAAATGGTGGGTGTCTTCTTACCATTTAGATTATTACTATTATTATTTCTACTCTCATTGATATTATCATTACTACTGTTCGAACCTGTTTCAAATTGATTTGAATCATTTTGTGATTGCCATTTAGAAATTTCCTCCTTAACTTCATCTGTATTCTTATTTCTCAAATGAGCTAATGCAATATATGCAGAGTTAAAATTATTCTGTGATAATAACCATTTAGGAGATTCAAAAATTCTAGTCCAGCAAACCAAATTGAAAATTGCAATAAGAATGTCGAAAATTATAATTGTTCTCCATTGTGATACATTTGCAAAGAAAACTCCCATTAATTGGGTCATTAATATACCAATATTAATTGAAAATTGATTCATGGTACCCAATGTACCTCTCCAATAAATTGGTGAAATTTCATTAATAAAAATTGGTATTACCACAATGATAATACCACAACCAATACCTACCACGAATCTACCAAAAAACATCATATTGAAACCCTGGGCAAAAATCATTAATATAGACCCCAGGAAATTCAAAATATTAGCACCACAACTCATGTTCCTCCTCCCATGAATATCTGTTAATTTACCAGCAATTAAAGAACCAATTAACCCACCAATACAAAATACTGAAGTTATCATAGCAAACTGTTGGTCAGTTAAATCCAAACAATCATCATCAAGATTACTCATAGTGGTACAAGTCATTGCATTTTGAGGAGCATTGAGTTCAGCTATATGATAACCAAATTGTACCATACCTAAACAAGCAATTGATATAGAGTTTAGCAACTGACTGGTAAGACCCCCACGCTTATCATTTGTTATTAAAGATTCTCTATCTGTCATATTCTTGTAGCTTGAATTTTTTGTTATAGCCAATGTCAAATATATAATGAAGAGACTGGTTATCCTTGTTTTGTTCTATACTAAACTCTTAGAAACAAAAATTTAGCTGTAGTTGAAACCAAATAGAATACTATACTAGTTGCAATCCCTTTAAGATTATATATCAGTTTTCATATAAAATGATTTACAGCTGAGATTGAGACTACATCAACACCCACACATTGTAGATCACATGGTTTGCTTTCTATTTTTTTTTTTACACCTTCCCTTTACGGACACTTCCCAAACGGGAAACAGAGCTTCGATGTCTTTTTCACTTTCCAAGAGACGCAACGCAGATTGGGAAATTCCCTTCCAAACTCGAAAATGAAAAAAAAAACCAATTGTCTATTTAAGAGAACTTTGCAATTTACGTTCATTTTCTACTTCATCTTAAAGAAAATCGTCAATAGTAACAATGCCTTCCAGATTCACTAAAACTAGAAAGCACAGAGGTCACGTCTCAGGTATGTAGTTCCATTTGGAAGAGGGAATGAAAGAACCAAGACGGTGATACTTTAAATTATTGCTTATTTTTAGGTAATCGAAAAATTAATACTTGGTCCAAATAATTTTAACATGAATCATGAAATGTTAAACTATTTTTTCTTTGTAATGAAGAAGATTGCGTTTAATGTTATTTTATAGTTATTTGTTTTGCAGTCTGACTGCGATCAAAAGACTCTTCCATCATGATTTCTTATTTGGTTCAATTTTTTTCCTGTCCTAAACTTTTGGTTGAATTGGAAATAGGAAATATTAAGTTTCTTTTTCTGACAACCCGTTCTGCTCGAAAGAGCAGATGCATTAATTTTAAGATATAACCGTTTACTCTATGGTTCTTATTTCAAGCTCAATTGTATTTTTCCTTTGCAAATAAGAGATCATTTGTTTACTAACATTTTACTTATTTATCATCGTTTGAGATGAATAAATTAAATTTTTTTTTATAGCCGGTAAGGGTAGAATTGGTAAACACAGAAAGCACCCTGGTGGTAGAGGTAAAGCTGGTGGTCAACATCATCACAGAATTAACATGGATAAATACCATCCAGGTTACTTCGGTAAGGTTGGTATGAGATACTTCCACAAACAACAAGGTCATTTCTGGAAACCAGTCTTAAACTTAGACAAGTTATGGACTTTAGTTCCAGAAGAAAAGAGAGATGAATACTTAAAATCTGCTTCTGCTTCTTCTGCTCCAGTTATTGACACTTTAGCTGCCGGTTACGGTAAGGTCTTAGGTAAGGGTAGAATTCCAAACGTCCCAGTTATCGTTAAGGCTAGATTTGTTTCTAAGTTAGCTGAAGAAAAGATTGTTGCTGCTGGTGGTGTTGTTGAATTAGTTGCTTAATTTAAATTATTTAAATAAATAAATCCATTTGTTATATAATTATATTAATTCATCAAAACTTTGCATACTTTTTAAAATAGGAAGATTGATCAAACATGGTTTTACTATCTATCTAAATACTATCTATACAATTGACCAAAGATTATCGGTACCGAATATTATATTGCCGATAGCATGTCTTAAACCTAATGCTAATATACCAACAATAAATTGCAACCACATGATTCTTTCACATAATTTATCCTCTCTCATAGGACCAAACCATAGTAGTGTCAAATTGATTAATGTCATATTTGAACAAGAAACGATACACCCATTCTTGTCGAACTCTAAATCAATTAAATTAACCTTATAGAGAATTTTCAAAATGATACTGAAATGTAATTTTGGTGGCTTTTCCACTAAATCAGCTCTTGACATATACAATAATCCATCCTTTTCGTTAAATTTGGGTAATCTATGTCTTGGACACGGAACGATGCCAAAAATTTGTGGGAGAGAGTAAATAAAGTTGAAGATTTGTGGTAAGAACAGTAATAGCATCGTCTTAGAGAAATGGCCCAATATACCCGCGACTGCAAACACCATACCTGCAAAATAACAGTAAGTGTCACCGACAAAGACTTTTGCTGGCCATTTATTCCATTTGAACAATGCTAGTGAGACGCCAAGAAAGGGTACAATCAAAATTATGGAAAATTTGTGAGAGTCCCTAGCTGAATCTATACCGAAACTTAAATAAAGTATGTCATTTATCAAAGATAGCAACGCAATGATGATACTTTGACCCACTTCCAACCCGTTCACACCAGCTAAGATATTGATAGAATTAGGACAAAATATAGCCATGGAGGCCATGTAAACGTAGTAAAATATACCCAGATCGATCAACCGTTTCCCATTGAACAAATATTCTCTAACAAAATTGGGCACAAGGACATATGTGACACCGAAATCGATATAATAGACTAATAATAATGGTATAGCTGCCACGGCAGGTAATGGGAATTTATGTCTCCAACGTAAGTCGAATAAATCATCCAATATACCCAATATGATGGTTGTTTCGAGACAAAGGATACTACTCAAGTACTCACTTAGTTTGTTATGGGGGAAGGATCCGTTACCGACCATGTTATCGTCCAGTTTCAAGATGACATTGCGAATACCACCACCCACAGTGTCGATTACCAAATATCTGTAGAAGATGAACGGGATATAGAAGAACATGATGAACAAGTACACCAATGCAGCGACCACACCGATTGATTCGGGCAGCACTGGCTTCCCTGGTTTGCTCAAGTCCTTGCCAAAGAGGCCAATCTTGATGAAAGAGCTGCTTACACGAGGAATCAGGTAGTTGGTGGCCAGAAACCCCAACAGGGCAAACCCGACAGAGGAGACCACAATGGGCTGGTGTCTGACGTTGTAGGCCAGCAGGAGAAACAAGGCAGAGGAGACCCGGGTGAGCATCTTGTTTCTTGTGGGTTGTGCTTGTGGATTAGTGCTAGCTGTCAATTTCAGCCTGCGAAAAAAGTTGCGCTTTCTGTGGGAACATTGCAGCGATGAGGTGTGCTGAAAGGGAAGTACAGGAGTCTCTTTACGGCGGGCAACTGTGTTTATAGACGGGGCGTTCTGTGGGAGATAAGCTAGGCAGGTTTGTGTGGAGAGCTCTTCGGCCCAGGAAGAACTCGATTGTACTTCAAGGATGGCTTTGAAAAGGTTTTGGCTGATGACTACATTGACATACTGCAAATACGCCCCAGTTAGGATGCAGCTGTGGTGCAGCAACTTCCAGTGTACCCCATTAGTATCTCAGTTGCGCTCCAAATGTCGAAACGGCCATGTTTCGATGCAATAGTTATGGAGGATTTACATGTCCCAATTTTTGACAATCTTCGAAAACGTTTAACATCTCGCTTTGCCCACAGTAACAGCCAGCTACAACGACCCATCCGTATCCACCCGCTAGATCACAATCTACTGTTAAAGTTACCTTAATTGAAAATCGCAAATATTGAAATATGTATGGGGCTTTACTGTCACATTTAAGGCCTCTCATGTTAAGAGGATTTTCAAGAAGATATCTTAATGTATCAGTAATAATAGTGATTTTGTGCTTGGTATCGATGCTTTTCACGGATCTTGAATCCCTCAAGAAGAATACTATCAATAATTCGAATATCTCTTTCCAACATGATCTCTTACCCAGGAAAAAAATTGCTAAAAGATCACAACTGCTAGAGGTGGATATTTCAGAAAGATTGAAATCTCAGGATTGGAATAAACTGGGAATCGATAAAATGATTCAAGAATATAAATATACCACAAAATTAGAAACTGGACTAATATCAAATATTGATATAGATAAACTCAAGATTAGACATTCAGAGAAAGAACTACTGGATCACGGCACACCGAAAGAACCAATATATGATCTTAACGGTAAATTACAGTCTGATTCATATGAAAAAATCGTTCGTTGTGAAGATCTTCAATACAATAACACTTTAGATTACTATAAGTCCCCAGAAAATTTCAAGATCGATTTCGCTCAAGTGAGAAAATTTTTGATTGCAAATGATGTAAATGGACAGGAATTTAATCCACTTGAAGAACAGAGTTGGCCCGAAGATGAAATACTTTCGAAAAGATGGTACGCTTTTGGAACTGCTCCAGTATGGCTGGAAACTGAAAATTGCTATGTTGCATACACCAGACTAATATATTCTAAGTATAATGATAGGGGTTCTCCATTTATTTCTCTTGCATATGGACAAGCATTCGATAAAGATTGGAATGAAATCAAGGGTAAGAGAATCAATTTCAGAGATGTGAAAATGCCCAATCAAGTTAAGAAAGATATTAAATCTTTACAAGAAAAGATAAGGAAAAATAACTGTGACGAATTTCCCACTTACACAGAAGAAAACAAGTCCTGTATGGAAAAAATTGACAAGGAAAATGAACTTTTACAATTGAAAATCGACAAGTTAAAGGATAAATATTCTATCAAATACCCCACTGTCTTAAATATCCCATTTGCTGTTAACAGCAGATGGAATGGACCAGAAGATTCACATGTTGTCCTGAAAAAAGATAAAGAAGGTGAAGAACCAGTAGTGATCTTCAATATGCCATCGTATACGAATGAGAGAAGTAGAAGGTTACGCTCTTTCTTACCACATAGGAAAACTGATAATTTTATAGAGTTCAGTATTGATGGTATAGAATTAAAATTTATCGAAAAAAATTGGGCACCGTTTTTCTATCCTGGTCCTCAAGATTCTGGTGATTCTACACCGGGATTCATTTATTTTGTTTATGATTTTAATCCAATGGAAATTATTCGTTGTTCTTTACTTACTGGACATTGTACATATATTTTCAAAGCATCTGCTATTGATTCTGAAAGAGGTGGTACATTTATCTTTAGAGGTGGTACTCAATTTGTACCTTTACCTGATGTGTTACCTCAAGTGAAGGATACACATATGTGGGTAGGCTTCATGAAGGGACATGTAGAAAATTGTGCCTGTGGTAACAGATTTTATAGACCCGCATTGGCACTAATGGTGGAAAAAGATGGTATCTTCCATTTAGAACTTATTACGCCTAATATTGATTTTAACGAAACTGTCTTGGGATGGAATTTGAAAGATGCAAGATGCTTTTTCTACAATGTACTAAGTCCGAGTTCGATTGCTAACTGGTTTGTACTTTCACAAGATCCCAAAACCAAACAATTTGAAGATTATTTGATCTTAACGGTAAGCGAAGCAGATTATATTTCCAAAGTCGGTTACATAAAGGGTCTACTTAATTATATCTTGGGTATTTATAAAAGATTAGATCTTAACGAGGACTTCAAGTTGGACGCTAATGCAAAGAGAATTATTGACAAGACAGCACAATGTGGTTATGAATCGTCAAAAAACTTTTGTGATGAATATGGATCTAAGCATAGAGCAGTAATAGTTTTGGGAGAAAAATAGTTTTCTTTTTGTGCTGTCATAAGTACGATACAGTCATCATATAAAAAGTTATTGATGTTCTATTTTTTTGCACTTTAACCAATTATAGTATAGGCATGTTCAAACAAGGCAACGTTTACTCGATAGGCAAAGCTTGTTTGATTGTACAGAAAGGACAATGATTAATAACATGCTACAAAGTCACTCGTGCAAGAATTGACCAAATAGAGAACATTACTGTTTTTGCGATTTCCTTTAGGTGAAATACAGATATGTTGTTTGTTTAGAGAAAAACCCTAAAATTCACATGACAAGATGATCTGCCGTCCGTCAAACAATAAGCTTGTAGATTGACAACAAAAAAAAAAGGATCCTTCTCATCTAGCTTATATAAACAATACCAAATTGTGAATTCTTGTTTTTTGTTATGTTATGTTTTGTTGTATTTTATACCACCATACTGTAAGATTCTAAAAGCATCAAATAAATCCATTTTATCAAAATAATGTCCAAGTTCTATGACTTAACTCCGAAGGATAAAAAATCTCAGGATTTCCCATTCAGTCGATTCAAAGGCAAGCCAGTTCTAATCGTGAATGTTGCATCCAAATGTGGATTTTCTCAACAATACGATGGTTTAGAAGATTTATATAAGAAATACAAAGATCGAGGTTTCACGGTGATTGGTTTTCCTTGTAATCAGTTTGGTAAACAAATACAAGGTTCTGATGAAGATGTTGCAGAGTACTGCCAATCACATTACAAGGTCACTTTTCCCATTCTACGAAAAGTGGACGTTAATGGACCCAACGAAGATCCAGTTTACAAATTCTTAAAATCGCAACAAAGTGGTATGTTAGGTTTAACAAGAATCAAATGGAATTTTGAGAAATTCTTGATTGATAAGAATGGTAACGTTGTGGAAAGGTTCAGTTCTATGACTTCACCTGCTTCCATAGATGAGAAAGTTGCTGCATTGTTGTGAGGTTTTTACTGAGTGCCTTTTGTTTCTACGTACTTTTACTCTATATAATTCTATATAGTGCAATTGCACACCATCTTCTATGACGAAATTGGGATGCCTGAATAAGTGAACATTTTAGGGGACGATGGATCTGTTTCCCAATTGGGACATGGATCTGGTAAAGGCAAGGGCATTCTAGATTTTGCAGAATGACAAATCCTCTTTTGGCCAAGGCAAGTTTTACAGAATGAGTAAGGAGAAAAAAGAAAGAAAAGGAAAAATGAACTACACAATATTATCTTCCATTTCCAATTGTGTAAGCTAATTCTCCCAGAAAAACTCCCGTGGAACTCTGCCTTCTAAATGTGGGAAAGAAGGAACATGTTGACGTAAAAAAGCAACCAACGGCACAAAGAGAAGCAAAATCCGTACACCACCTACTTACTAAGGGTTCCAGATCTTCCCAAAATTACAAATACGAGTAAATTGCAAAAATATGTGATTACATAATTACCCTAATCAGAGTAAAAGTTTAATAAACTGCATGAATTTATCATACTACACCTGTAAAGTATTTAAGGACAAGTGAAAAAGCAACAATTTTAACTATTGATTTTCTAGTACTTGTCTTATGTTTATTTGTAAAACTTATAACTTGACACATTTTGCTTCATTAAGGACAACCAGTCTCTATTTTACAAGATCTATATCAATATCTAGGAAAATGTCTGACTTTTATAGTTTAACCCCAAAGGATAAGAAAGGTGAAGATTTCCCATTTAGCCAGTTTAAAGGTAAACCAGTCCTAATTGTTAACGTTGCCTCTAAATGTGGGTTCACCCCTCAATATGAAGGTCTGGAGAAACTATACCAAAAATACAAAGATCAAGGTTTTACCATTGTAGGTTTCCCTTGTAACCAATTCGGTAGCCAAGAACCAGGCTCTGATGAAGAGATCACTCAATTTTGTAAATTAAATTATGGTGTAACTTTCCCTGTTTTACACAAAATTGAAGTTAATGGATCAAAGGAAGATCCTGTTTACAAATTCTTAAAATCACAAAAATCAGGTTTCTTAGGTTTAACAAGAATCAAATGGAATTTTGAAAAATTCTTAATTGATAAGAATGGTAACGTCGTGGAAAGGTTCTCTTCCATCACTTCTCCAGCTTCGATTGAACCAAAAGTTGAAGCTTTATTGAAATAAGCAATATTCATGTTTGTTTCTTCCTTAATCTCATGCATCCATCCTCCTATCTTTTTAATGTTATATAAAATAATAATAGCAATAAAAATAAATTTGCATATATAATTATTATAGCTTAATTCCTTTTAATACGGTAAAAGACGATAAGTGAAAAGAAAAACCTACATTTCCAGCTTAAGATCATAGATTACAAGCTCCTAAATATTTGATGATTTGTATCATTACGTATATTGATTATATTAATTGATTATATTACAATTTTGTTTGTTTATTTTGACGTTCAGTCTCTTCTTTAATGAACTCTTCACGAATTCTTTTCCCCTTAACATCCTCAATTTGCATTCTTAATTTCATATCATCATCTAAAATAATAGGTTTGGCAAATTCTCTTCCAACACATGCTAATAATTGTTGACCACGTTTATTGAAATCGCTGCTTGTACGTGTTCTCATTGTAAAATTAAATTCAAAAAGCGGACTCTTTCTAACTTCGTCACGAATCAAATCATAGACATCAAATCTATCTACACCATATTTAAACAACATCAACAGTATAAACCTATCTTCTTCCTCGGTGAATGTTTTGAAATATGGCGGGTATTTCAATTTTAGATCCACTAATGGATTCTTACATTCAGAAATCTTACGACGTAGAGCCTCCTGCTGTTGCTTTATTTGACGAATCTTAGACTCTTCAAAGTCTATATATTTATTTAATTTCTCATAATCTTCAACTTCTTCAATATTGGACCAAAATTTAGTGGCATATTGTTTCACTTCTTCCATTGTCTTATTTGGTGACATATCACTAGCAATTGACTGAATACTATTTCTACCATATTTAGCACATGCAGTTATGAATTTTCTAAATTCAATCTTAGTCCATGTGGGGAAACCATCTTGTTCCAATTTTGCCTTTGCTTCCTCCTCTTCTTCTGTTAATGGTTCAGCATTTAGAACCATCAATTTTAAAAGATTTAGTAATTTTTCATTATTTTCTTTATCCTTTTCATTATAGCTATCATTAAAATATTGTTTCACATCATCAAAATTCGGTATGTATTGATTAGTTTTCGCTATCCAAAACCGTTCCTTTTCATACAGAAATTTTAATTGAATATCTTGAAACTGATGTGTAAAGAAAAGGTGACCACGAGGCATTCTTATATGCGATTGTGGGGTATTTTGTCTACCTGTATTCAATACATCCTTATAATATCCATCGATGTTATAATTAGAGATACGTTCACGTTTGGATGGTTGGAATGAGGTAAAATCAATAATATCTTTCTGAACTTTCTTCTTAAAGTCTGTACCATTCCATTCGTAGGCAGAATCTTGATTAAATCTCTGTACATCATCAAGACCCAGGGAGGCATATTTAGCATTTAACGAATCAGTTTTATTTTTGGAAAGGGCTAGCAAAGAATCTAAATCAAAATCATCATTTTGTGCACTATCAGGTGCAGGTGTTTGATCTGGTGTCGCCGAATCACTTTTGAAAATATCTTGTGCACCATGTTGAATCATGGAAAGTAAGGCATCTTTGGATTCTGCCTTTGATTCCTTTTTCTGTTTATTTATACTAGCTTTATTTTGTTGAATGACCAATTGATCAAGTCTTAATTTTTGTGTTGCTCTTTCCAAGATTTTTTCCTCCACTGAATTATCAGTGACCATTCTAAAGACTTTCACTTGCTTTTTTTGTCCAATTCTATGAGCTCTATCCATTGCTTGTAAATCAGCTTGTGGATTCCAGTCAGAATCATATAACACCACAACATCAGCTGTAGTTAAATTAATACCTAACCCACCTGCACGAGTGGTTAATAAAAACAAGAATTTTTTTGAATCAGGTGCATTATATTCATCAATTTGTTGAATTCTAATTTCATGATCAGTGGACCCATCAATTCTACAATATTCATAACCTCTGAAATAACAATAATCTTCTAAAATATCTAATACTCTTGACATTTGACTGAAAATTAATACACGAGAACCATTTTCTTTCAATCTTTTCAAAAGTTTATCCAATACTTTCAATTTTTCTGAGTTAAAAACAAGATGTTCATCCGTAGTGTATGGTGGACCTGGTTCCGCACCATCAAATAAATATGGATGATTACAACATTTTCTTAATTGCATCACAATATTTAATAAACGTGTTTGTGATTCTTTATTACCATTAGTGTCATTGACAGCATCAATATCTTTCTCTAATATACTCTTGTACCATTTTTTTTGCATGGAGGACATACCAACATATAAGTTCATTTCCTGTTTTGGAAGTAGTGTCTTTTCCACATCATTTTTAATTCTACGTAGTAAGAAAGGTTGCAATACCGTATGTAATTGTTTGACCACTTTTTCTTGATCCGTTTCATTAGCATCAGTGGAGAACCAATCGTCAAAATCTTGTGAATCATTGAAAATATCAGGTAATAAGAAATTTAAAAGTGCCCATAATTCGTGAAGATTATTTTGTAAAGGTGTACCAGTAATTAATAATCTATTTCTAGAGATGAATTCTCTCAATACCCTGGATAATAAGGATTCTTCATTTTTGATTCTGTGTGCTTCATCAATGATAATATATTCCCAATCGAATTTTCTAAATGATGCCTTCTCTTTAATTACGATTTCGTATGATGCAATAACGACATCAAATTTACAAGATAGTAAAATTTTGTCAACCAAATCAGCTCTTTGTAATTTATCACCTTGTAAAATGAAAGCATTTACTTCTGGTGTCCATTTTTTAAATTCTCTTAACCAATTATTTAGAGTTGATTTGGGGGCAATGACTAGGTAGGGACCACGCTTCTTTTCCACATAACGCAAGTATCCCAAGAATGAAATTGTTTGTAAAGTTTTACCTAATCCCATTTCATCAGCCAAGATACCAGCTAAATGGTTTTTATGTAGTGATACTAACCAATTTAAGCCTTGAACTTGATATGGTCTTAAAGTACCGTTAATAAAATCTGGCGATTCTCTAAATTCAAAATCTATGCTATCCATGGAGTCCACATTTTCCTCCACTTTAAGTAATTCTGCATCTTCTTCACGTTCGCTCTTGCGTCTTCTCACGTCATGATGAGAGGCCACACGTTTCAAATTAGCATTCTCGTGTAGCAGATTCAATACACGTTTGAACTTATCGTCCTTAGTGGCTTTATTCTCTATAAACTGTCTGAAAAGATGTGATAATGACAATAAATGTTCAAATCTCTTAGCTGTTGTCTCGACATCGAACCTCTTAGCGTGAGTATTTTGCAGCAAATAGCGTTGTTCGTTGGCAGCAAACTCGTGATCTTGCTGGACACCCACTTGGTAGCTGTGCACCGTGTCCATATACTCAGACTCTGTCATGTGTTGGTTTACCTTCTGTGCGCTAAATAAATTTATATGTTTGCATTTCTATATTGGAGAAAAAAATATCTTCTTCTTCTGCAGACAGAGAGTGGAAATGGATGAGCTAGAGGAGAGTGTGGTGTCTGTGGCCACCAAGACGAAGTTCCCGCCATGTTGCTTGCAAATATTGGACGGCAAGTTTGTCCTTGTGGGCACTTACGAATTGGATAAACCCACTGGCATGAGAACCGGTACCATTGATGTGTTTGATGATAAATTGACACTTTTAAAGCAAATTGACACCTATGGTGCCGTTCTAGATTTGAAATTGTCGCCATTCGATTCAAACTTGATGCTTACGGCGCATTCTACGGGGAATTTGATGCTTTGGCAAATTGATACGTCTGTGGATGATACCATTGAATTACAATTAGTGGCTAATTTACAGGTTTTTGATGGTGAAGATTTGATTACGAGTGCACATTTCTCACCTTTGGACCCGTCTTTGGTGTGTTGTACTGGTAATAATGGGGAATTGACCGTTGTAAGTATAGCCAGTGAACAGAAAGTGGCCAAATTCAGTGGTTCTGTTGTGCGGGACTATTTCGAAGATATTGTACAGTTGAAGGATAAGAAAATGTTGTCAGTGCAAGGACAAGAAGTCTCTGTGATTGACAGGACGAATGTAGTCAAAACGTTCCACGAGCTACACGGTTTAGAATGTTGGACAGCAGAGTGGGGACAACTACCACCTTTGGAAAATGTCATCTTCAGTGGTGGTGACGATGCTGCTATCATGGGGCACGATTTGAGATCACAAGAAGTGATTTGGCAAAACGCTAGGATCCACGATGCTGGCGTGGTGGCCATTAAATGTAGTACCACTAATTTCAGACACAGTAAACCCACTTCTATACTGACAGGTTCGTACGATGATCATATCAGAACCATGGATTTGCGAATGTTGGGTGATTCCCTGTACCCTGGAACGGCACCTGCTTTGAAGATCGAGAAGTTGAACCTGGGTGGCGGTGTGTGGAGATTCATCGAAGCACCACAGGGCAGAGATACGCTGCTGGTGTGCTGCATGTACAATGGTGCTAAAGTGGTGGAAATGTCCGATTCACACGCTGGCTACTTCCACACAACGCACTTTCTCAAGACGGGCCACGACTCGATGTGTTACGGTGGTGCCGCCGCAGCAGCATACCACGTCACCTGCTCCTTCTACGACCGTTCGCTGCAGAGGTGGACCCTCTAGGCTCGTCACATCCCACGGCTCATCGCCTGGAAAATTTTAAGTGAAAAAAAAGTGGAAACTGAAAGTTTTGGGTTTCTGCCACTGAAGGAAGATAAATACACTCACTGACACATTGCCATGCCGCCCAAAGCCAGACCAGAACCGAAGAAATGGAAACCTCCCAAGGGTCCCAAACCAACTCAAAGAAAGAATAGAAACACTATTGGTCTAGGGAGAGCTATCCAGCAGGCTAGAAAACAGGAGAATGCTATTCAATATTTACCTGATGGTGAAATGAGATTCACTACAGATAAACATGAGGCAGGTTGGGTTAAATTGAGATCTGTGACACAGGAAACTGCATTGGATGAATTTTTGTCCACTGCTGAATTGGCTAATAAGGATTTCACTGCTGATAGACATTCCAATGTTAAAATTATTAGATTGGATAGTGGTGTAGAAGGTAAGAGTCAAGGTTTCGGTATGACCAATGAAAAGAAGAATGAACTAAACTCAAAGCAAAGAGAGCATGCCAAGGAATTGATTGTTCCAAGGAGACCATATTGGGATGAGTTCACCACAAAATTTGAATTAGAAAGGAATGAAAGTGAAGCATTCTTAGAATGGAGAAGAAAATTAGCTAATCTACAAGAAAATAATGATGATTTATTGTTAACACCTTTTGAAAGAAATATTGAAGTTTGGAAACAATTGTGGAGAGTAGTGGAAAGATCCGATCTTGTCGTACAAATCGTTGATGCTAGAGATCCACTGCTTTTCAGATCAGTTGATTTAGAAAATTACGTGAAAGAATTAGATGAAAGAAAGCAAAATTTACTTTTGGTCAATAAGGCAGATTTACTAACCAAGAAGCAAAGAATAATTTGGGCTAAGTATTTCACCGCAAAGAATATTTCATTTACATTTTACTCTGCATTGAGGGCAAATCAATTATTAGAATTACAAAATGAACTAGGTGAAGATCAAATTGACAATTCTATCAACCCAGCATTTGTAAACGGAGCTGATGAAGAAGATGATGATGATGAGGACGACGAAGAAATTGATGAAGAAATAAAGGAAAAGATTAAAATTTTATCCATCGATCAATTAGAAGAATTATTTTTGTCAAGAGCTCCAAAGGAACCATTAACTAATATACCAGATAAAGAACCAATTTTACAAATTGGTTTAGTAGGTTATCCAAATGTGGGTAAATCATCCACAATTAATTCTTTAGTTGGTGCTAAAAAAGTCTCTGTTTCATCCACACCAGGTAAGACTAAACATTTCCAAACAATTAAATTATCTGATGATGTTATGTTATGTGATTGTCCCGGTTTAGTGTTCCCCAACTTTGCATACAATAAGGGTGAATTAGTGTGTAATGGTGTCTTACCCATTGATCAACTACGTGATTTTATCGGGCCATCCAATTTAGTCGCAGAAAGAATACCTAAATATTATTTAGAAGCTGTTTATGGTATTCATATTCAAACAAGATCCAAAGATGAAGGTGGTGATGGTGAAACACCTACTGGTCAAGAACTGTTGATTGCCTATGCAAGAGCTCGTGGTTATATGACGCAAGGTTTTGGTTCTGCTGATGAATCTCGTGCTAGTCGTTATATTCTAAAAGATTATGTCAATGGTAAATTATTGTATGTCAACCCACCACCACATTTGGAAGATGAATCACCATATACCATAGAGGAATGTAAAGAATTCAATAAAGATTTATACACTTTTGACAGATTACCAGACTCCAGAAAGGAGCAAATTGCTGAAGCTGCTAAGAATAAAGGTATCGAAATTATCGACTTAGCTCGTGATTTGAAGAATTTAACCTTTTCTGCTCATACAGCTGGTACTAATGGCGAAGAAGCTAAATCTGTCACACACGGTGGTAAACAGGCTGCTTTGTACAATGCAGTGGAAGATTTAGATAATGAATTTTTCAAGATGGATAATGTGGAAGGTAGACTAACAAACCCATTTCATAAGGGTAAGCAAACTGCTCGTTCTTCCAAGAAGCACAACAAGAAGAATAAGAAGACGAAACAAAAATAACTTGCATTACCACACATTATATAAGTAAAGTATCACTTCTGTATATTAAGAATAAAACTATAAACTATCGAACCCTATGTGAAAAACATCCATTACCCGCATTGTGAACAAGTTCTATAAAAATTTTCGTCTTTTCGAAATTTCAATTCTTTTTTATAACTTTTCAATATGGCAAGCTGTTTGCTTATTTTCAAGATGTGCACATTAATTTGGTACAATGGGGTCGTTTCTTGAATTGGATATGGTCTTTCGAGGGAGTTCTTCTCTTGCTAGTTCCCAGTTTTTTTCAAATACGATCTTATATAAAGTTGTATTCAGTTAATTTTACCCCATACATTGCGATAAGTTTATCTTTTTTGATATGAAAACAGCTTTGACCAGACTTTAACATTGCCCTTTTCGCTAACAATGACTGAAATCTCACAGTTCATAGTTTGATAGTAGGTGGGCGAACATTTCATCAAATTATATATATGTTGTAAATTAGTTCTTTGTTCTTAGTATACAAATCGTATTTATTAAGTTACTTGCTATATCATACATGGTAAATTTCTATATGCCCGCCCTTTAGAGTGTTGCTCTCTCATTTTTTTAGTTCGATCAATGTAAATTACAATACATCAATCATCATAGAATCCTTAGTGGCAGTAATCGGTTCTTCAAACTCTCTAGCTTTACCAGCTAATAATTCTCTTCTGATTTCTGGTCCGATATCTTTGTGGCCTCTTTGACGTATAGTTTCAATTAAGAAATCTCTTTGATCTTGTGTGATATCATTTTTGTAACGTTGTGCAAAGGCTAAGAAAGCTTTATGCCATATTACCGGTAAGACTCTAGTGGAATCTTCGGTATTACTACCGTCATCGACTACTCTAAATCTCATGAAATAGTAAACACACTCATCCACTGTTTGATATGGTAACGCGTATTTCTTATCTAACAGAATCTTAATGAAAACAGTAGTGGCTGGAGAAAATGGTAATCTTAGCAAGTAACTTAATGCAGCCGAAGAATGTAACGCAGGTACAGATACTTTTGCTAAGACACTACCAGCGATGGTAGCTTCTCTAATGTTACAACCAGATTCAACCAAAGGAAATAAGAACCCTTTGAAAAAGGCACTTGGCTTATAAAGAGATTTCTTGATGGCACGATAAATATGATAATTTAATGAATGATCATCAGTGGATTCAATATTATCGCGAAACCTTTCTAATAAGACTAAATTGACAAATTTTTGTGCTTCTTTAGCTGAAAGATTGGATACAAATAATTTAGTGGCTTCGTATACAATATGTGGTGACCATGCTTCAGGTTGTGTGACATATAGGACATCTTGCCAATTTTTCAAAGATGGGATAACTTTAAATAATTTTGGTAATTTACCATGAGTCCAAGTTCTTAAAATGGAACCAATTGTAGTATAAGCTCTGATAACTTTTTCTGGTAATTCAACACCATCAGCTGGTCTTTGGTATTCATTAGCTTCATCATCTTGGTCCATTTGAGTGGCTTTACTTTCATCATTCAATTGAGATTCCTTTTCTCTAATAGAGGCCATAATCTTATCAGCCAAGTTATAACTACCAGTCATGGAATTAAAATCTTCCGATTTCTTAAAATACTGTTCAAACATAGCTGCATCCTCTTCATCAATTTCAACAATTTCTTCCTCCTCTGGCGCGAATTCACCGTCAGATTCAAAATCTGAAATATTTTGGTCCAAATTATTTTCATCATCATCATCTTCTGAATCTTCATCTTCATTGTAACTAATAGTTTTATATCTAGCTTCATTTATTTTGGCCTCTTCTTCTGCTTCTGCATCTTCTACTGCTACTTCACTTTGTTGCTCTTTAGCTAATTGTAAAATCTTTCTACTTGTCTTTGAATCAATATACTCTTCGTCTTGATTGCCGTCATCGTTATCCATTTGTTTCTTCTGCTTGATCTTTTTCAAAGTACCTTGAGCGGTATCCAAGTCCTTCATAAGTGGATCATGTCTTTGCTTCCTGTTCTTGTTATTAGTGGATCTAGCCATGGTTTCTTGCTTGCTATTCTTACCGTTATGTGAAGCTCATCGCGAAAAGAAAATTTTTTCATGAAAAATTAAAATTTCATTCTTGATGAAAATTTCAATAATACCATTACTACTTCTATATCTAACTGACTCTATATATACGTATCTCTCGATGCTACAAACGAGGATCATTCACAGTCCATTCTTACTTTAAAACCTTTCTCTAAAAGAAATTTCTTCACATCATTGACCGTGTATTCACCACGATGGAACATACCAGCACCTAAACATGCATCTGCAAGGCCATCAGTGAACCCTTCTTGGAAATGTTCGGGCACACCTGCACCACTGGATGCTATCACTGGAATCCTTGCCGCACTTTTAGCGTGATTTATCAGTTCTATATCGTAACCAGAATTAGATCCGTCTTTATCTATACAATTTAGAAGAATTTCACCGGCACCTAGAGCTTCACATGCGGTAATCAATTCCCAGACACCAATATCACGAGTTTCTCTGCCACCTTTGATAGTACATTGGTACCAACAATATTGACGTCCTTCAGAATCAGGTACTGATGTCTTTATTGTCTTATTTTTTGTTTCCGATGGATCATTTACATAAACTCTCTTTGGATCAACAGAAATGACCACAGCTTGTGCACCATATGCTTTTGAAATGGTCTCAATTGGCGAAGTACCATCACCTTTCAGACCATTTGCATAATATTTTTCAGCAGCAAAAACGGCATCAGTACCTATAGATACCTTATCGGCACCAGATCTGAAATAAAGGTTCGCTACTTCAACGGCAGGTATATTGGTACCATCTGTATCTATAACATCTTTAATACCACCACCAACAGTCAATGGTACGAAAACTGTCTTGGCAGCTAATTTTAAAACATCTAACATTGGCGTATCCTTTAGTGGGCAATCTCTGAATGATGTAATGTTTAAAAATGTCACTTCATCTGCACCTTGTTCATAATATTTTTGTGCCATTTCAACTGGTTTACCTAAATTTCTCACATCATTACCTTGTTCATTTTTTTCACGAACATCATATTGATCACCTTTTGTGACCACCAAGTCACCTTGATCATTTGTTCTTACATCTAAACAAGCAATAATTCTTCTAGTGAGACCAAAATTTGAGTAATCATTTTTCAATTGATTAATTTGGGTCTCTGTATATTTTGGTAATGGTTTATTGATCTCTTGCTTTAAGAAATTATCAATTATTTGTAAACCAGCCATACCAGATTTTTCTGGATGGAATTGTGTAGCGAACATGTTATCCTTACAAATAGCAGCTACAAATGTTTCATTACCATATTTGGATTTACATATTTTCCAACCATCGTTATGAAGTTGTTCCTCTAGGGATTCATTTAATATACAAGCGAATGAATGAACAAAATAATAGCGCTTTAGTGGATCTAATCCATAAGATAAATCACCATCATCTCTTACTGTGTTCCAACCAATTTCTGGTACAGGTTTCTCTGAGTCATCAAACTTAGACAATTTGCAAGGTAAATAGCTTAAACCAGCACTGGATGGTGATTCGATAGAACCTTGAAACATTGCCTGTAAACCGACACAAATACCCATGATTGGTTTACCTGATTCGATATATTGCTTGATGGGTTGTTCAAACCCACGATTAAAAAGATTATCTACAAAATGACCATAGTTACCGACACCAGGTAAGATCAACCTTTCAGGGTTAGCGTCAATCAAGTCCTGTGCGGTCTTGACCAAAACAACTTGGTAATTTAGGTATTCGATAGCGTTTTGCAAAGATTGCAAGTTACCACTCTCTACATCAATAACGTGAACTTTTTGCATGATAAGTGAAGTGAGTGTTTGGGAAGAATGAAGACACCTGGAGTGAACAAGATGCAGACCTTATAAGTGAAGATCCAGTTATAATTTATATTAGATTAATTAGACAGAGTCACGTTTCTAGTTCGAATCCGGAGTGACTCACAAATAAATGACAGGGCTTACTAGGGTTTAAATAACTAGGGTTGTTGTTTAGGGTAGAAAGGACACAAACATATATATATATAGGAATGAGCAATGTACATAGGTAGTTGTATATACAAGACGTTAAAGTTGTTTCATCTGCATTAGCAAAATTATTTAGCGTTCACTGATCTTCTCTTTTGTACCGCATCAGCTAATTTTCTTAAGACCGCATCGGTGGTTTCCCAAGAGATACAAGCATCTGTAATGGAGACACCATATTTTAAACCTGGTTTACCTTCCTTTGGAACATCTTGTCTACCTTCATTGATATTGGATTCGATCATGACACCAATGATGGATTTTTCACCAGCAGCAATTTGTTCACAAACGACATCGTTAACCTTTGGTTGATTTCTGAAATCTTTATTTGAGTTACCATGAGAGTAATCAATCATTAAACCATTAGAACCTTCTGGTAAAGCAGCTTTAGCTTCAGCAACAGATTTAGCATCATAATTAGTACCTTTCTTACCACCACGTAAAATGACAAAACAGTTTTCATTACCTTTGGTGGTAGTAATGGCAGCAACACCATGTTTAGTGACACCCATGAAATGATGAGAATGAGAAGCAGCTTGACAAGCATCAATGGCAACGTTTAAAGTACCATCAGTACCATTCTTGAAACCAATTGGGAATGATAAACCAGAGGCTAATTCTCTATGTAATTGAGATTCGGTAGTTCTAGCACCAATGGCACCAAATGATAATAAATCAGCTAAATATTGTGGTGAAATTGTATCTAACATTTCAGAACCAATTGGTAACCCAATATTAGTAATATTAACAAACATTTGTCTTGAGATTTGTAAACCTTTATTAATATTGAAAGTATTGTTCACATCAGGATCATTAATTAAACCTTTCCAACCCACAGTGGTTCTTGGCTTTTCTAAATAAGTTCTCATAATAATAAGTAAATCATTGGATAATTCATCAGCTAATTTCTTTAATCTTAAAGCATATTCTTGTGCTGCATCTAAGTCATGAATGGAACATGGACCCACAATGACTAAGACTCTATCATCTTTCCCAGAAATAATTTCAATAGACTCCTTTCTAGCCTTAAGAGCAGTGGTTAAACATTGCTTTGTGGCAGGAATTTGAACTTGTAAAAGAGCTGGTGATACTAATGGATCATAACCTAAGATTCTAACATCTTCTGTGGTTTCAATTGGAGTATCGTTAGCGTCAAAAATTGGAGTAGTAGACATTGAGGGTTTCTTGTTAAGGTGTATGTGTAGTATAGTCTTGTATATAATATGTTACTACTTTCCTTTTTGGTTTAAAACTTTTTGGTACAAAGACAGTGAATCAAAAAAAGTAATAATGAAATACCAAAAAAAGCCAGAAAATTTTTCATTTCTTTTGATGCGATGACTGACGATGACTGAATTCGTGACAAAAAACAGAAATTTTCGTGGAAAACAAAAATACAACAAGAAAACGAAAAAGCAAAAACAGTAGAAAAGCAAAAACAACAAAAAGCAAAAATGAGAAAAAGAAAACCAAAATAGCAAGAAAAGTGAAAGGGCAAGAAAACAGAAAAGCAGACACAAAAAAAAAGCAAACTAACAGTCTCTTCGTTAGAGATCCCGAAATCCAGAAAAACAAATGGAAGTGCCGTTCGAGGATAATGGGAAAAGCAAAAATGTCATTACTTCGGCAATTCTCTCAAAATCATTGAGTTTTCCTTTTTGCCCACCTTTTGTTGTGGCACCAAAATCAAGAAGCCATTTATCCAAGGGGTAATAGAAGAAGCAGAATATGACATAATTGAAACACGATTATCTTGCTGCCAAAATTTAGATAAACCCGAAACAACATTACGTGCAGTGGTCCACAGTGTACAATTATGGGGTCCTATTTCCTGAAGGCACACCCTCTATTCTAACGATTTGTGCAAGAGAGACCGGACAAATTTGTAATATGGTGTACCTGCAATTTCTTTCTGTTTTCCTTCCACAAATTTATTTTTTGGCCCGTTTTCCACTCGCTTTTTTTGATTAAGTGCATATTTCACCGTAGAAGCCATACTGAAAGGAGCTAAAAAAAAACAAAGACCATGGGAAAAGAAATTACGTGCCGTCCCCCACGTTACCATATTAGGCTTGTTCCATGACTGGTCCGATTATTGGAACTGAAAAAAGTAGATGTGTCAGTTGTTAAACAATTGTTTTGAAATCCGATTTGTTGACACAAATCGTTGCATATCAACTCATACAATCAGTCTAAGTATTTTGATATATATAGTATATATATACCCGGTGGCTTAAAATTTCACATATTTCCCATTTGACAACTTTGTTATATCGATCTGATCACGAAAACTTCTTTGGTTTCACCATTCATTAACAGACCCCATGCAACAACAAAATATCCAGTTACCATCTATTCAAAACCTTTTGAATTCCATAGATCTATTACCGCTGCCTATAACAAATTATGGCAGTATTCAAAATAATTGTACTCATAGTCATAATAATATAAACAACAATACCCAAAATACAAATTCTAATTATGCTTTTTTCCAAGCAAATGCTGAAAACTCAAAAATCTTGAATTTTAGTCCGCATGATAATTTCAAAATATCATCAAATCAAACTTTAAATGATAATAAGTATCTGAATGCCAGTAATAATAATATTCCTGCATTAAATAAGCATGACTCGGAAAAGAGCTTAAACAATAATGTTAGTTCATTTACAGTTCCTAGCCCAACCTCCAATCCACCCATGACCCCTAATACAACTAATGATAATAAGATTTTAAACAATACATTGAAAGAAAGAAGACAGTCTCGTTATTCATTGCCGAGAGAAACTGTTGATATTTTAAATAATTGGCTCTTAAAGCATTTACATAATCCATACCCAACATCACAAGAAAAGAGAGAGTTGTTAATTCAAACTGGTCTAACCAAAATACAATTATCAAATTGGTTTATTAATCAAAGAAGAAGGAAAATATTTAATAGATATTATGATATGGCGAAGAATGCTAAATCAGATGGTGGTAAGAATCATTTAATGAATAGCCCAAGTAACAGTAATTTTATTAATGATACGGGTAAATATAAAGTACCAGCAACAAGAAGGAAAAAATTACTAGATAGATTAAACGAACTGAAAAAAGTAACGGAGAAAATTTGTGACAAGCAAGGAAGTAGTCAAAACTAGGGTTACTCATTATTGCTTATGGACATTACAGGAAAAAAGAGAAACTACATGAAACAATTCTTGAGATAATGCAGTCTTACAAACTATATAATACAGTTTATAGATTTTCTATTGCTAGCAGGTTTAGCAACAAATCCACATCACATATAGATAACATTTACAATACATTACATTACTAAAAAAGCCACATTAATGACATCTTCGTTTTATCCACGGATTTCTAACATCGTTATGGTACGATTTAACTACGATCATATTAGAAGGTGCCTTATTTCCGCTTTGAGTAAGGCTTCCTCCTTTTTGTACATTCTGCATTTCTTTTGATGTGGCATTCTCCGATTTTTTTCGAATGAATTTAAAGAATTCTACGCACCTTTCTAAGGAAACAATTCCATTACGTTAATATACTATTCTCTTGTCTTGTATCTTTGATCATGTCACGTTTTAAAAAAAGTTTTCATTTTTTTTTAATCTTACTTGCGGGAAAATGAAAAAGTCTATCTGGTGACTCTAAATTTGGCTGCGCAAGAACGAATTCAGAAAATGCTCCGATTATTCGTATTTCAAATTATTTTTAAATTATCAGGGACGCTACCCGATAACAATTAACACATCATCCAGTTTAAACCACATCCCACCATTGGAATTAGAAACGCTGTATCATGTGCTCTTTTAACGGTTTTATAGTTTTTGAACAAAATAAAAATTTTAACACTTGCGCAAGTGGTTTAGTGGTAAAATCCAACGTTGCCATCGTTGGGCCCCCGGTTCGATTCCGGGCTTGCGCATTTTCTTTATTTCCGATATAGTGTAACGGCTATCACATCACGCTTTCACCGTGGAGACCGGGGTTCGACTCCCCGTATCGGAGTTTATTTTTTCTTTTTTGGTATTGCATTTACTGGTCTTGTGGGATACTGAAACGATAGTATGTTATTGAGTTATATAAATCAGATGAATGCTAGGAGAACTATATTTTCTAATTAAGACTATATAGATTCGGGTCAACCTTCTTGGTCTTTTTGAACTATAAGTTTCTATCAGTGCTTTTCTGTCGCTTTTATTCTGAATTCGAAGGTGCGGGTAACGCTGGCGCTTGCTTAGATTCTGGTATGCACAGGTCTTCCATTATTTTTGTACTAATTGTGGGATGAGTAATCTTAAGTGACATGTTCACCACTATGGGAGATTAGAGATATGAAGACAGGTTAGCATCCGAACTATGCAATATATAGTGCTAATATTCTAACTATATGATTAACTGGTCACCACTTCTTGTTGATTAATTATTATTGACTTGAATGAAGTGAAAAGTATTTTGTGAAAGAACTTTTCCAAAATTCGCGATTTCCAAACCAAGTTCTAGTGGGGTAATAATATTCAAGTTTAACTCATTAATTCACTATGGCTTATTAGAAAAACCAAGGACATTAAACTAAAAGAATCTTTAAACATACATTTGTGTATAGAGTGAGTAACAGATATATACTTTTTTTTTTATATTTAGTAAATTTATTTCTAGAAAAGGCATTAGAAAAAACAATAATCATGGAGAAGGAAAACAATCAATATTTTCTCTTTGTTAATGAGTGTGGTTTTAATAATTCAAATGAACAAATTAAACCAGTACTTATAGATAGTACTGCACCCCAGTTACCAAACTGACCACAATAATTTGGTGCACTAAATATTGTTACTAATTTTTTCTTCGCGAAAAATTCATAACCATCTTCCACGACCATATGACCTCTTATAATTAAGTCAAATTTAAATTTATTGCAGAAATCTAACACATTTTGTTTAGAAAATGTATAAGAGACACCTCGATCATTGTCAGACCAATCTGAAATGGATGGATGTGGATCTGACCAAAGCAAATCTGTAACAAGTCCTTCATCAGGTATATCAGTAGGTCTAACAATATTATTTATTTGTTTCAAATTGGATAAATCTGGTGATATCCCACCATGAACACAAAAAATTTTATCTTGAATAATGGCAGCAATAGGTAAACAATTAAATACATCAATGAAATTTTTCCATATTTTACTTGATTTACGTCTCTTACATTCATCATAGAACCCATACATTTTAGTAATGTTTGCTGATTCATGATTACCACGTAACATGAAAAAATTATCTTTATATTTCAATTTATAACAAAATAATAATAATATAGTCTCTAATGATTGTTTTCCTCTATCAATATAATCACCAAGGAAAAGATAATTTGTTTCATTTGGTAAACCAGATAATTTGAAAATTCTCAATAAATCGTTAAATTGACCATGAATATCACCAACAATCTTAATAGGTGATTGTAATTTCAATAAAGTTGGCTGAGACAAAAATAATTCTCTTACGTGAGAACAAATTAATTGTATCTCCCAAGTATGAATTGGGAAATTACTCTTATATGAACCACTACCTGAATTATTACCATTTCTCTTACAAGATTTTTTAGGTGCACTGGTAAATTCGTTCAATTTGATCAATTTAGTGATCATATCATCAATATTAATACCTTCCTTTGAGTTTGAATCGTTAACATATCTTTTCAAGAAAAGCTGACCTTTTGGTTGAGTGGTGGAACCGTTATCAGTGTTATGGTTAACTTTCTTCCCATTGGCACTGTTTGATCTTGATGATGAAGGATTAGATAAATTTTTCAAGCTTGAAGATAAGAGATGTAACCTTTTGCTTTCATTTGTAGGGGTCGTACCAAAGACATTTGGTAACGATGACGGTGAATTTGACACAGATAATGTGTTTACAGAAGTTGATGAAAAAATTGATGAGAATGTTGAATTATTGGTATCAGTGGATAAAATATTTGTTTGCGTAGTTTGAATTGATGGTTTTGGTACTGAAATAATTTTTGGTATATCCAAAGTGTGCGTCTGTGTACAAGTGGTACCGTTACAGTCATTATTAACCGTGTTAGTTTTATTTTCTAAATAAAATTTATCATTATTCTTATTTTTAAATTTAGTTTTATTCGTGATATTGAGTGATAGGAAATTCCTATCATCAGGCTCTAAAACTTCGCCATTGTTTATATTATTAAGTGAATCATCGCTGTTACTGTTTGGTGATGAAGTTGAATTTGCGTTATTCGATTTACCTAAGTTTGAGTTTGGCAGGAAATTATTATTTTTATTTCTATTATCATACGACGGGCTTCTTCTTCTTCTTCTCATATATATAAAATTAAGTTAATATAAAAAGAAAAAAGTTCTTGGTTGTATGTATGTGTTCAATTCTATCCTTTTTGTTCTGAAAATTTGAAGTTAACTGATGTTGTTATTGAAAAGAAAGATAAAAGAGAGAAAAAAAAGATAAAATGGGGACGAGTAAATTAATTTTGTTGGAATTTGAATGATACTGATGAAAGGGTTGTAACCAAATACCAAAAGAAAAGGTATTTATGACTGGGTGTTGAAAGAAATGGGTGTCTAAAATAACTTTGTTGATTGAAAAATGTAAATCTAAGCAGTGAAAAACAATTCCTGAGTACGAATCAAATAAGAAAAAACTTGGTAGTGAAAAGATAACTAAGTCAACTGGGGTGTATAATATAGTATAATACTGTTAAAGCTATATATTTCAAGATAAGAAGACAATGCAAGACAAAAGTGTTGATAATCTGAAAAAAATCAATCGTTGAAAATCGTTTTTCTCGTGCAGGTGTCGGAAATGGCCCTTTGCGGAAATTTTGCGGAAATATTACGTAATCATCAGATGGTTACATTAAATTCGAGGGTTTCCGATCCAAAAAATTTTTTCCCTCTTCCACCAAGCCCTATTTTATTTGATTACGTTATCTTTCAAGTTACCCTCCTATTGCTGCTATCACTCACACACCCTCAAGAAAAATCCGCTGGAATTTTTTTCTTCTCAAAATTTCAACAAATAAAAATAAGACTTCGTATTCATTTATTCCAACCAGTTAGAAAATGAGAACGAAACAATAGTCATACCAGATAATAATGAAAATGCTAATGGAATAATTACCACAGTAGTAAATGTTCCATTATCATTTTCAGAGTCATTGAATACTGTAGGCAAGGTTTTTGAACAAGTGAAGATAAATCAAGCTTTACTTACGGTTTGTTTGACAAAAACTTTAAACATTGACTTGAATAAAGTTTCGCCGACAAATCTTATTTACTATTTGTTCAAAAAGTTGAATTGACAACAACATGCAAAGTATTCAACAGATGAAGCAACACAATTTATAGTTTTGGTATATCAGGGATTGGTAACCAACGATCGTGAATGAAATTGTGGAAAATATATTCCAAAAAAGTATTCAATCAAGGCTGTCCAAAAAAAAGAATAATTTGATGATTTTGTTATCGTTTGTGTGATGCAAGGTTTTGTTCATTCATTCATTCATAACGAATATTTCAGGAAGTGGCTTGAAAAGTACGTAGCTTCGTGGAAAATTTCGTTGAATTGAAAAGGTTGCGCTTCTACAATAAAAAAGTTTTTGACAAGTTGGTCAAGCAAATAATGACTTCATTTGATTTGATTCTCAGATAAAACATTACTACTAAAGGAATCGACGTTGGTAATGAAGATTGCACAACTAATATCAAGTACTATTGCCCAACGTTTCGGGAGCTAACAGTCATAAAGCTACCACCTTGGGTATTTCAAGAAGCAAATGACTGGAAACCCAATAAGAGAACAGACTCTGTTGTTCAACAGACATACTATCAGTATTTACAAAACTTTTGTAGGTGCGGATTTGAAAAAGTTAACTATACCTGTATTATATCAAGAGTTGAAGGATAAAAAAGCATTATCCAGGAAATATTATTACATTTCAAAGGAGTTGAAGTTTACTCGAGCTTTTAACGTCATGCTACACCACACAAGTCATTCAGATAGCTTTCCATTGCAAGATCAGTATTCGCTTTCTCAGTTCGAGTCTTTTTTCTGCGCTACTGTGGTTTTTCCCAGAATGGGTTGTAATTACCAGAAAATCTATCTCTAAGACTTCTTAAGGCCATAAATGGTGACATCTTATAATTACCGTTCGTAACACACTCTACCCCTTGGTGAAAAAGAAACTGTCCTCAGTTTAGAAAACTTTCATTGCTCTGAATTCATTTTTGACGCAAAAGGTTTCAGTAAATATTCAACATTACTACCAAGTAGCCATTCAATGGGTAGAATAGTAGTATCCCAGATCTCGGCATCTTTCCATCTAACTTCACACACGAGGTCAGGAAATACTTCAATGACACTTTCAATATTAGATAAATTGCTGATAACTTGTGTCATATGCAAACGCTGTTGCTTTTAATTATTTCAAGCAAACAGGTCTGGGTGTCTTCAACGTAGGTATTCATAATTTCATTTATGGTGTTATTGATTGTCATGAGCAGTTTTGGGCCACTTCAAGTTTTAAGGTTATGCTGATTCCCCATTCTTTGAGTTGCAAAGAATGGGAAATCAGTAGGACGTGCATATCATCAAGTACAAATTAAGGTAAGAGATATTATTGATGATATTGTAGAAACGATGGAGGAGAAATATCATTCTGTTGCGCTATAGACTAATAGTGATCCTTCAGAAGCTAACGATGCCACTGCAACCATCGTAGGAGGTGATCCATCATTGTTTGGAAAGGGTAAATTGCGTGGCATCATTGAGAAACATGTAAAACTCACTAAAAGATTACACACCACTTCAAGCTGGAAATTAGCATTAAAGGGATGTATAAGACAGTGCCACCTGCACACTTTTCCGGTTTGCTTTAGTGCAATGAAATTTCCAAGCTGGTATTATATTCATAATTCGGTATTTTTTCATAAAATCATTGCCTTTCATATTTTCATCTAGTGAAAATATCGAAGATTTTGATTTTATATATTTTATATACACTTTTCAATAAGGCAGACGTAATTTATGTTTTGAGATGAGTTATCAGATGTGGGAAACCACCCCGTCTAAACTTGTCTACTTACTTTAATGTATATCGCCAAAAAAATGTTCTCAAAAAATGAGTTTAATTTTTCGAACGTTAACGGAGTTCTAAGAAAAACAAAAAAACCCAAATCTCTAATTCGAAATAGCGACACTTTTAGGCCCATTCGATACAAACTCTGTTACAGGCCTCTCTAAATACATTCAAAAGAGGCCTAAAGTAGAAGTTCTCTCTACAAACATTGATGAGGAATGTCAGACCTTCCGGATATTTGGATTCTTGGCCCTTGTAATAGTTTCCATGGTGTATGGGTCTGACGGTTACCTAGTTCAGCAAGTCCGCAGGTGATATTTTCCAATTGCAACCATAGAAATCTGGCTAGGTTTCAAAAGTTATGAAATTCGTCTTGATAATATATTTCCTTCTTCCTCTCCTTCTATTTGTATTTTGTCCTTATATTTATTCTTTTAGATTCCAGATTGTGAAATTGTCCAAAAAACTTTGTTTGCGGACTTGCCTAGTAAACATGCCCAACAACGTGCCGCTCACTAACAAATCTTGAAGGACAAGAGTCTCAATTTCTTTCGCTCCACGGAACGTGTTGTTTGTCTGTGCCTTCACCTATACAAGTACATGTCAAAGTGCCTTCACAGGAAAGTTTCGAGATCTGTTGAATCAAAAGCAATTTGTCTGTCTCACATGACCTTTTTTTCTTTCCAAGGATTTTTTTGGCAGTCAAAAAAACATCGATCGGCCGACTTTGAAGATTTCACGTGCACAATACGAAATATTTTGTTTTGTAAATTAAAATACGATCATTTGCACTTCATTGAGAAAATTATTTAACACATTTTAGTTAACTCAAATTACTGCAATTTGATCCTAACTAGAATCATAATTGTCTAAGCGATGAGTCAGGAAGATTTTGATAATCTAAAAATTGAAAACGAGGAGGAAGATGAAGTTGATGATGAAAATATAGAGATCGATGCCATTACCGGTAAAGATTTAGACACTAATGAACTTGCTAGTCTACCTAAGGATAATTCAGAGAAAGATAGTTCATCCACTTTAGAAGCTGAAGAGGAGGAAGAAGGTGAAACAAGATGTATTTGTGGGGAATTGGATCCACCTGATGAGTTAGGTTTGTATATTCAATGTGAAAAATGTGGTGTCTGGCAGCATGGGTTTTGTATTGGTATATTAACCGAAAAGGAGACTCCGGACAAGTATTGGTGTGAAATGTGTAAACCTAATTTACATAACATTTATTTAAACGATTTAGGTGAAAGGAAAAGTTTATATAAACCAATTCAGGATAAGAAAAGACAAAGGAAGAGAAATAATAGACTACAGCAAAACAATAGACAAAACAGTACAAATAATAATGACTACATGAACGATACACCGACACGTACATCCACGCCAACTGAAAGTTCTAATTCATCAAAGGAGTATAATGAGTTAGAATCGAAAAAGCATGGATCAACTGATCAAATCGATAATGAGCTTGAACAGGAAAGCAACAACAAGTTAAAACGGGATGATGATTATGACAATCTAACCAACCCTCATACTGATAATATTCAAAATACTAACAATACCACCTCAAAAACAAATAATAGTAAAAATAACAAGCCTGATAAGAACAGCAATAATAGTAATAGTTCATCTAAGAAGCCAGATACAGCTTCCAACCCTTCAAACAGAGAGTCAACTGATACTAGTACTACTTCGTATGATGAGAATGACAAACGATTCCAGGATAGGAAAAGAGCTACTTTTTTAGCTAGAGAAGAGAAACAGTATCAAAGGATGCTACAGAAGGCTATATTAGAATCAAAAAGATCTAACAGTAATGCTGATGAGATGGACACTAATAAACAACAAAATGAAACTAAAAAGAAACTTATTACTACTACTGTGGATACCAATAAGAATAATGATACCATAGAGACTCAAGGTACTGAAGAGAAAAAGTATGAAGAAAATTTACAAATAGAAGAGAACAAGGATAGTACGCCGCCAATCACAAACGATGGAAATGTAGCTACAGAACAAGAACCCAACTTGGTGGATGTAGCCAACAGTGTTGATCAACCATCGAAATCGTCATCACCTGTGTTAAAGAGGACCGCATCACTAAAGTCATTGAAGAATCAAAGGAGATCGAAAAGAACCAAAAGATCAAAATCAAATGGTAGTACCTCTAATAATGGTTCTAATGCAGTCGATAAACCCGCCAAACATAGTAAAAGAAATGCAAATAATTCACATAGAGATAAGAATGATAATTCAAATAGTAATGAGATTGATATAAATAAACCAGTGAAACCAAGATTACCACCTTCACGTACAACAATAAACGAAATGTCTAGACGTGTTAGTGCTATATTAGAATTTATTTCAAGGACACAATGGGAATTAAGTCAGGACCAACAAACAAAAGAAGATTTAATTAAATTTGTTGAAAATGATGAATTTTTGGTCAAAATTGATGATATTTATAACAGTTTCAATGATTCCCTAACATTAATGGATAATTTGACAAGAAATTTACTAATATGGGAGAAAAAATATACCAATTCAAATTCGAATAACAACTGTTGATATGTATACAAACTCTAACATCCCCATACTATCTATTCTCATATGAATCAAAAACTATATACCCGTGTATATTGTAAAATTAACGTAAGGAATTCAAATAGTCCTTACTCGTTATAACAGATGTCCCACCAAGAATAATTCTCATTCTATCATTAGCCATTGCCTCGTTAAATTGGTAAACAAACCTTGATTCTTCTAAAGTAACACCACCAACAATGAAAATTATTACATCTTGTGGTGGAGGAATATTTGAACTACTTTTTTTATAAATGGCAAATTTATCTTCATCTAATTTATTTTGAGATAAATCACTTAAAATTGTGGATAATTTTGGTATATGTTGCATGTAAACATTATCAGTCATATCATTACCTCCAATATTGATCTTATTCCTAATATCCATTTTCGTGTTGAATTTTTTCGCTAATTCTGTCAATAGATCATCCTTTTTTTCTATCGTGGTCTGTGAATTATGACTTTGTTGTTTTCTCTTTTGGAAAAAACTTCTAAATTTATGTAAATAGTTTATATCTTCAATGGGTAAAGATATCTTCAAAGCATCAATTAGTTCCGTAATTTTTTCAATAAATTTTGTATTGTTTGTTTGAGTAGTATCATGAATTTCATCAAATCTTAGTGAATAAATACAAGCTAATTTTAATTTATAGTGATTAAGTAAGTTTGGATCTCTTAATAATTTCAAAACATTGTTATAATCTTCAGTACTATCATTATGCACAGTTAGATTCTGTTCCACTTCACTCAATTCCCAGATATCTAAATCTTGTAATTTTTTATCCAATTCCCCGACTAAAGCCATATGCTTTGCGACATTACCAGAAAGTTTATTAAATTCAGGATATTTAGCGATAAATTCTTTGATGTCATCTAGCGAATCTATCTTATTACTTATTTGTGCCTTATCCTTGTACGTAGTCACATACTGTTTAATTTTATCACCAAGCTCACCGAAATTTAAATACATTGTTTCCTTGAAGAATGCGTCTTGTTTTGGTGACAAGGTGACCATTTTCAGGTTATCATCAATATTGGGAATGTATGAAAGGTCAACTAGATTTCTCTTGATACCGATATAATCATGAATCATGGATTGATAAGTCCATGGTTGTAATAAAGGTGTTATAGGATCATCATTTCTATCCAGTATGACCAATTGTGTTGGTAATGACGAATCATTTGGGAAATCGAAAAGTGATTTCAAATTACCATTGACTTCTTTCTCTAATGATTCAGCTAATTTTAAACATATCTTGCTTTTACTTTCATATCTTATTATATCTGGTTTTAATTTCAAAGATAAGAATAATGATAACAGATTTTTGTTTGTTTCGATGAGATAATCTTGTTTCCAAATTAATGTATCTTGACTTAGTTCAAACAACCTCTTGTTATTCAAATCTAGAGAGAAAAGTTGATCATTAATGATTTGGTAATCTTGGAAAATCTCTTCCACTTTCACTACAATTTCCAATGAATCAGCTTCAGCTAATTTTTCCAACTGACTCTTATGAACAATGTTATTAAAAAAGATATGGTACTCTCCGTATTTAGGATTTGCCAGTTCGTAAGCTAGACAATCAATGGTCTCTTCAGTAGGTTTCACATAAACTAAACATGTCAATTGTCTCATAACGTCCCTATCTTTGTTCTCAATTTTCTCGACAAGATAAACTTCATTTTGCAAAAGGTCAGTCTGTGTAGCTACCATCGAGATGATAGGTGTAGTATGCTGGTCCAAAAGGAGGACTTTCACTTTACTGTCGTTGATAGCGGATCTTTCATTTTCGACCAGTCTGTGAGGTTGAGAATGGACGATTCTGTCAAAGTACAGGTCACCAACATCAAACAAGTTCATACTGTGATTCTATCGAGGGTTTGTTACAACAATTGGAGTGCTTTAAGTTGCTTCTCTGCAGTGAAACTTAGTTGTCTAAAGGTTTGAATAAAGTTACTAAAAAATATAAATATATATATAAACATTTATACTATACTTTGCAGTAAGGGAAGCAGAAGAAGAAGAAGTGAGATGGTGAAGCCCAACAGACAAGACTCAGACCCACAATTGTCGCCTCTGGGCCACTCACGCTATGGCAGGCTGTCCAGTGCGAGGTCGCACACTAAGAGCAATCTGGTAAAGAATAACGCACCAGTGAAAGGTATAAGGAAGATATTTGCACACGACTTGCTGCAGGACAGACCTAGTGCACACCCCGCTAGGATACACTCAATGGAGTCTCTGAACCGGGTACGCAACTTGAGTATGACCTCTTTGAACAGGGCACGTTCCAATCCAGGTTTGGTGGCCTCCATGAGCCACTCGCATCATGCTACTCATTCTAACGTGTTTGGTCTTGGATCACCCGGGTTGAAACCACGTAGAAGCAAGAGTACACATTCAGTTTTGCAATACAGTGATGACCTCGACAAAATAGATGACAATTTGATAGAGTTTAAAGGTGAAGAAGAGGAAGTGGATCATTTTACCGATGACGATGTTGAGGACAAAACGACAGAACAACAGCAAGGTTCAGGTACTGCTAAGATCAATCCTTCGCATAGAATTGAATTCACTATTGGTAAGCTTGATAAGATCGTCCCAGAACAAGACAGTGCGTCTGATAATGAAAATTATAACGTGAATCCCAGCACCCATCTCAATAAAGAGAAAGACAAAAGAAGGCAGAACGAAATGAAAGTAGATATTGGATTTGAAAATGCATCGTATAAACATGAAAGCATGGAAAAATATCCTAGTCCGCAAAGAGAACATACTATTATGAGTGAATCCATGAAGGGAGCTAAGGCTCATAGTAATATTGCCAAAGATACTTCTACTTTGACTGAATCTTCTAGTAGTCAGATGAAAAATGAAGATTCTGAAGAGGATATAAAGGCAATCTTACAAACTGATAATATAAATTATGAAAATGCTATTGAATCTGTAATCTTAGACGAAAAGAAACTATCGAATCCAAATAAACTTGATACAAATGACCAAGGAAATACACATACTAGTCCAGAGTTACTTCATGCTGATGTAATCCACGTTGATACTTCAAAAAATGATTCTAAGATTGAACAGATAGGTATGGAAGTACCTCTACATGATGAAGACAGGATTGAATCTATCCCACTTGAAAATGATACGAGTCTACCGTCTTCAAAAAATAGATCTATACCATTTTCCGATAATAGGCACGATAAAATCATCAAAGCAAATACGATTGATAAAAATATAGATGACATTTTGGCTGAAAAGAATGAAGAAGAATCCAACTCTAAAAATAGTGATAATATTGATTTTCCTGGTGTTAAAGATAACCAATCATCACCTTCATATGATGTCACACTCGACAATTCAGTATCAAGTATAGAGTCAGTTGACAATGAAGATTTCAAAAGTGCTGGACAGGAAAGTAATGCACTATCCAATACTAATTTAGGTAATGATAACAATGCTCTCATACATGAAAACTCTGGTTCTCATATTAGTAATAATGACACCGACGCAGCTGGCGTCAATAGCGATAGCCCACTGAGCAATCAACCTAAGAATGGTTTCAATAATCTTATCACTAGCCCAGACAATAGCATTAGAAAAGACAGCGATGATCATATAGGAAATGATAATCTAAGTAAAATTGTCTCAGAAACCGATTTAGAAGTGGACTCGAATGAATTAACTAGACAGAAACGGAACGCCAAATCAAGAAGAAGTGAAAATGAATTTTATGATGAAATTGCCAATAATTCTATGATACAAATTACAACAAATAATAACTCTCCAAAGCAAGCAAAGGGCAATAATGAAAAGACTAAAAGTGATAAAGGCCATGGCCAGAATAATAACAATAGTAGCACTATTTCAAATGAACACCAATTCACATCTAACAGTATTCATGATCAATATATTCCAAATATGATTCTTTCGCAGTCCACAGGAATGGAAAGAACTTTCGAAAACCCACCATCTATTCAAAACTCACTTTTAAAAGATAATTCCAATAACAACATGAATCAAAAGAACATTAGCCTCGGAAATTCCAAAAGTAATGAAAAAATTAATAAAAATAGCTATAGTAATAGCAATAGCAATAGCAACAGCAATAGCAACAGTAATAGCAACAGTAATAGTAATACTAGTATCAACGGCAAAAATAACGCTTTTATTGAAAATGATAAAGTAAAACAAAACGGAAATTACCATAGCATACAAACAGATCATGTTCCAGATTTTGGTAAAATTGATGAAGTTGATAGTACTAATAACTTAAAGCAAAACTTTGTGAATCACAATCGTATACAGACAGAAAATAATACAACTTACAATAACGTTAAACATATACCCACTAATTCGTTCAGTGAAGTTCAAAAAAGGAAAAGTAGCTTTTCCAACTCGTTTTCCAGTTTAACGAACAACTTACAAAGAGCAGACGCAGCAGCTGCTGCAAATGCTACTAGCAAACTATCAAATAACATTAATGGTAATGGAAATACGATACCCAATTTAACAGAAATAAATAATACTTTTAAAGGAAGTAATAATAGCATTAAAAGAAATTTTCATAATCAGCAATCTCCATTAAGAAATGACACCCACGATAAGAAACAAACTGTTAATGCTCCATCACTATTATCTCAGCTTTCCACGTCAAGAGCCAATACCGCGGCAGATCGTAATAATGGTAAAACTAAGACCAACGAAACAAAATTAGATAATTTTTCACAGTTTTTAAAGACTGAAGGAATGGATGGTGATTCAAGAACACAAAGAAAATTATGGCTTCAAAGAGAAAATTCTATCATGGACCTCAGTTTGCAGAACGATAATATTGATGCTATATTTATGGCCACTAATGTGAACGTAAAGAGACAGTTTGAAAAGATTACACAAGAATATACAAATGTAAGACGGTTTTATAATCCTGTTGATGCGGCTTTGTGTCGTTTTGAAAAGAATAAAAAGGACTCAATACCAAATACTACTACTCCGAATAAGACCAATATTAAACATGGAAACCCAACAAAAGAAATGGGTGGCATTACGCAGTCGTCAGCAGCACAGACTAGTTCATATTATGATCTTTTCAGCACTACTGATAACAGGAACATGAAAGATAAAGATAAAACGTCTACTGGAAATATTGAAAACATGCTGGATACAAATCAAAATGCAAAATTACAAAGGATAATAAATAACATTTGGAAACAAGAAAGTTTGAATTTCAATGACGAAGTGAATCCACTGAACAGAAATGCTAACACGTTGGTCAATAACACCATTGGAGAAAATAACAGTGTCAACACTAAAGCACCTTATTTTAGTTCAATGTCATCACATCAAGCTGCTTTGACAGCAGCACGGCATTCCTTGAGAAATGCAATGGAGACGGGCGTTAACCCACACCATCAGCAAAGGACAATCAACTCCTTACAACCGTCCACAAGAGCTGTCAATAGAAGGATGGAAAGTTCACATCAATGGGCATAAGAATCGAATATTTTCAATTTTTTTCTCTAATTTTTCATGTTGTTTTTTTGCTCAAAGCATCGCAATAATAAGAAGCTGCATTTGAACTTAGAATGAAGGATCTTTACCATTACGGTCCGTCTCTTAGTGTGAAATTCTACGCAGACAATAAAGTTTTGGCCAGTGTAGGTCCGTTTATTCATGTTTTCAAATACACTACCGGAGAGTTGTTACACAGGGTAAGAATATTCAAGAGGAATAAGATTCATGGGTTCGCTTTGAGTCCCAACCTGGAACACTGTGTGTTATATGGTGGGAAATCTGTTTTGATTACCTCTATCGAAACGCTTTTGTCACAAGAAGATTTAACCGAGAAGGAAACTTTAGCCTGTGAATGGATTGTTTCAGGTGCATTCTCTTTTCATAACGATAAAATTTACTTATTAACCTGCTATAATTTAGTCTTTGTAGTGGACTACCAAGGTGCTATTTTAGAAAGAAAGTTTTTAGCCAACGAAAGATCAATTTTGTATTCTGGTTCAATCAAAGTACTCAGCGAGAATAAAGTTTTAATCAACGCCGGTACAGTAATGGGTGGTGTACTAGTTTGGGATTTACATTCCCAATCTAAGCTTCATAACTTGCAAGGCCATGAAGGATCCATTTTTTTTGTCAGTGTAAGTGATAATGGTAAACTTATTACTAGTTGTTCTGATGACCGTTCAATTATATTATGGGACATGAATACAGGTAATAAATTATCTACTGGTTGGGGCCATACTGCTAGAATCTGGAACTTAAAATTTTTTGCAAATGATACTAAGCTGATTAGTGTTTCTGAAGATTGTACTTGCAGAGTCTGGAATATTGTTCAAAATAAATTAAATGAATATACTTTAGAACAAACTGATATCTTTGAAGTTCATTTGATTAAAAATGTTTGGGGTGTAGATGTAAATGAGAAAGATATGATTGCTTGTACTAGTGGTAATGATGGTAGAATTAAAATGATAGATTTATCGCAATCCTGTAGATACGGCGATGAAAACGAAGTCTTTGATGTTTCCGAAATAAGTCATGCGTTTGACATACCACTTGAAAAGAAAGAACTAATCAAAGGGTTTGAATGGTTCGAATTCGGTTTGCTTGCAATTACTTCTTTCGGTAAAATTTTACAGTACGACAAGCAAACTAAAGTTTGGTCTTTTTTGAAAACCGCTGATGAGTTTGCCTCATATCCGATTATCAATGGTATTACCAATGAAACTGATGATAATGTTGTAATTTTATGTAACAATAAGAGTGATTTACTTTTAATGAATTTTGACGATACTGGGAAAACAATCAAATCTGAAAATTCAGTACATATAAGTGGACTATCTAAAGCTACTAATATCATGCCGATATTGAAGGATACTACATCATTTTATTTAACCATGGAGTCACCAAATCCTCGTGATAAGTTTCTAATATTGGAGGTATCATTTGATAATTTACAAATTATCAATAGATTTGAATTCATCAAACCAATCAATTTTGTATCTTCCTGTTTGTCTATTTATGGCAATTTTATATTGGTTGGATCTAGATTCAGCACGATTGCTATTTTCGACCTAGGTCAATGTGATGATACAAACTATTCACCATTCGTAATTAGAAAGATCAATGCTGGTGATACAATGACTTCAATAAGATTTGTAGAAAGTACCGACGGTAAACAACTATTTTCCGTTACAAACAGAGATGGGTTCTTCAATTTTATATCTATAAGATTGGATGAATTGCAAAACTGCAATAACCCATATAAAATTATTCATTCAAATAAAATAATGAAAGGTTTCCTTGAAGGAGGATTTTATAATGATAAGGGTGAATATATTACATATGGTTTTAAATCAAGTCTGTTTTATATGTATAATGAACAAAATGGATATGAGATTGTTAGCCAAGTTTGCGGTGGTGCTCATAGACAATGGAAATTATCGAAATTGTCCAAGAATCAAGATGGATCGTTTATATTGATTTATTTAAAGGCATCCGGGTTATATTTTAGGAAAATTTATAAACCATTCAATCCAGAGACTTTAGTAAATGGGTTCCATGGTAGAGAAATTAGAGATTTAAGCATACGTTCTAATGTGGAAACAGCGAATGGTAATTATATTTTTGTTACTGGGTCAGAAGATACATCAATTAAATTAAATGAACTAGATATAATTACTGGTACGATGAAACCAATTTGGACTCAGAGAAAGCATGTTTCTGGATTACAAAGATTGAAATTTATTAGCCAAGATTTATTAATATCTTGTTCTGCACGTGAAGAGTTATTTCTTTGGGAAATCGATGATACATTCCGTAGTAATCCATATATTACTGTTAGACAAACATTACCTACATCAAGTGATAATCCAGATTTGAGAATTATGGATTTTGACATTAAATTTATTGATGATACAAAGAAGGATTTTCTATTAACCACTGTGTATTCGGATTCTGCTATAAGAATATGGCATTATGATTTTGATGCAAATAATTTTTCATTGAAACTTTCTACGATGTATCAGACATGTTGCATCTTTAACACTGCTATGGTTGAATTTGAAAATAGATTGCTACTAATCATTGCACCTACCAATGGTTATTTGGTTATTTATGACATTACTAATTTTCTGAATAAAGATTATCAACCTGGTGAGAGTAAACTAGTTACTGACTCCTCCACCGTTGTGCATCAGTCAGGTATAAAAGCAATGGATGTTCAAGTGATGGACAATAAATTAAAATTGTACACTGGTGGTGACGATAATGGATTAGCTTTAACAATTTTACAATACAACGAAGATATGAAACTTGTTCAGACATTCCAAACCATGCAAGAAAGTACTGCTTCATCTACTATAACGTCTTGTCAATTACTTGACAGTAACAAATTGATCACAACATCAGTTGATCAAGTTATACGTGTGTGGGATGTAACGGAAGACGAACTGATATTAGTGAAAAGTAAATATACTACTATTGCTGATACAGGTTCGTGTGATGTCTTACCAGCACAGAACCTTGCATTAATAGGTGGTGTTGGTTTGTCGAGTTGGCAACTTTAACCAATGTATTATTATAGATTTTATATACAATGACAAATACATATATATTATTTTCTCGAAGTAAGTATTTACACAATTGAATGAACCTCTAGCTGTATGCGAGTATGAGAGAAACAATACAGTAATAACATAAAGAATAGATAGAATATGAACAAATTAATGACCTTGACGTTGTTTGTGCTTACCATTTGACTTACAATATACGTAAACACGGCCCTTACGTCTCACTAGGTAACAATCTTTACAGAATTTTTTCACTGCACTCTTTGTCTTGAAAGTTCTTGTTAGGGATAAACTGAGGGGGGTGGTAGGGAATTGTCTTGCGATTGTCACAGTAAGCGAGGGACACCTTATGATACTTCTTTGTACGGCGAGCCCCTTAGCACGCCACATTCCTGTAAGGGCAGCCACTGTTGCGTACAGCATGTTGTGTGGGGTTTGGTTGTTGTTAGTATTCACTTAGACAAACTTTAGCGTTTTTGTCATTTAATAAGGCTTTATTTTAATTTTATTAAAGTTTATTTTTTTATTTTATTTTATTTTATTTCTATTTTATTTCATTTTAGCAGATCTCGAGAAGGTGTACATTAGATCTCAGTTCACTGTCCTGCTTAGCATTTCTATACCTTTGGAAAACGCGCTGGTATGAATGGGTCGTTTATGAATGGGTCCATGTTCGAAGAAGAGGCCTTGCAGGTGGATGAAGTAGAATTTTCCATCAATCATGATATCTTAGACGATACGATGTCCACACATGTAGCTGGTAAGCTGGCTAATTTAACTTCCAATAATATGAACAATAATTTTAATTTTATCAGTGCTCCAAGTAGGACTGTGTATTTGGGTAATTTACCCAGTGATATTACATTGAACAGATTACTTGATTATGTCAATTGTGGTATTATTGAAGATTGTAAGATAATCAATGACAAGAATTGTGCATTGGTCACATTTGTCGACGACAATGCTGCATTGTTATTTCATTCTGACTGTATATTGAGAAGATTAGTTATTGATGGTAATGATATTAAGATCGGTTGGGGTAAAAACAGTGTAATTGATCCAATTTTACTTCATAGGATTGAAAATGAGCATGTCACCAGAAATGTTTATTTAGGTAATTGTACATTGAATGAGAGACAAATAAGACATGATTTGAATCAATTTGGTAATATTGATTGTATCGACATTGTGAAAGATAAAAAAATTGTCTTTGTTCATTTTGCAAGTATTTCACAATCTATGCATTGTGTGGAAAATTTACTTAACGTTAATGAAAACTATCAAATGATGAAGATTTCATTTGGTAAAGATCGTTGTAATCAAATAACCAAATTACAACAGTATAATGTGACACAATTCTTAGGTATCACTATTGATGAAATGACACATGATACTAAATTGAATGATCGAGATTTTATCAATAATACTTTACTACAACAAGTAGCCGCTACTGCTGCCATTGATACATCATCAGGTGGACCAAATAATTTAGGTAATAGAACTATTTATATTGGCAATTTACCACAAGGTACTAAGATTGAAGATATTTGCAACCTTGTTCGTGGTGGCATATTACAATCTATAAAATTGTTGAATGATATATCGGTATGCTTCATAACCTTCATTGATGCAACCTTAGCTGCACAATTCTTTGCCATGTGTTCATTGTATGGCATAATAATAAACAGGAAACGTTGCAAGATAGGTTGGGGGAAACATTCTGGTCCCCTCCCGCAAGAGATCCTAGAACATGTTAGCAAGGGAGCGACAAGAAACCTCTATATTGGTCAAATTAATTGTACAGATGTGACAGACCGGAGTTATCAGATGTTTAAAGATAGTGAGGCCGTAATGCAGTGGGCTCAAGATTTTGGTGAGATTGAACAGATAAATTTCCTGCCGCATAGCCAGTGTTGTTTCATTAATTACACAAACATACAATCTGCCATCACTGCACTGGAGGAGCTCTCCCAACGTGAAGAACTTCGTTCATTGAAGCTCAACTATGGTAAAGACCGTTGTGGTAACTTGGCATCACGGAGCATGTGACCTGCTTAACACGTGACCATAGATCATCTGACACTAGCACGTGCCGTGAAAGTCATGTGACACTGCGGATTATGTGATCCACGTGCCCGATCACGTGGCCCGGAATTAAGGCAACCGAAATAAAAGGACGTTTTATTTTTAATGCAACATTAACAGCAATTTTACGTTTAGTGGTCCAGTGTCTTGTGTTGGTACCAATTGTGTGTCTCTGTGTGTTTAATACTGTTTTTTTGGTAGTTATTTCAAGCGTCATACAGTGCAAGTGATACCTGGGAATACCCTCCACAACTATATTATAACAAAACTTTAGTCCGATAAGGGGTCTGTCGTAAAAGATGTTCGAGATTGTATATCGGGATACATCCAAAAGTTTCCAACAATTGCATATTGCTGGTGACTTCAATAGCTGGACGTCATGTGAAATGACTCGTACCACAAATGAAGCTGGTGAATGTGTTTGGTCGTATAAATTAACTGAACAAGATGAAAAAAATTGTATTAAATCTAATGATCTTTCTGATAATGTGATTCATTTCAAATTTATCGATCAAGATGGTAATTGGTTCACTTTAGATCAATTTGATACGGATACTGATGAACATAATAACTTGAATAATGTACAAAAATTAATCAAGTTGGAAGAAAAGGAGCCAGATTCTGAGCCAGTCATTGAACAGGATAAAGATGAACCATTGGAAATTGAAGAAGAGTTGTCAAAACTAAAAAGTGAAAATGCAAAAGCTAAAGAACCAAATACTACAAATATTCCAATAACTCCGAAATCTTCTAGTACTAGTCCTGTTAGAGTTGAGTCTGATGAAAGGAAAGCAACAAATGAAAAAATAATTAACCATGAAGCTGAACAGAATAAAGAAACGGATGGGGATGTTCTTCACGATAATGATGCTCATGATGATGATGCTCAAGTAACAAAGGAAACTCTAACTCAGGATAAGGATGAAAATGAACATGGTATTGATGAAAAAACAAATGAAAATGAACCTGAACCCGAACATCATCACCATAAAGTAACAAATGAAAAGATAACTCAGGACAAAGATGCTAATAATGAAGTAAGAAATCAAGATGTACATGTACGTGATCGTGAACATGAACATGAACATCATCACCATAAAGTAACAAATGAAAAGAAAACTCACGATAAGGATGAAATCGAGCATGCTAATAATGAAAAAACAAATGAAAATGTACTTGAACATGATAATGATAATAATAATGACAAAGTAACAAATGAAAATAGATTTCAGGATGAAGATGATTTTATTGTGGAAGAACCCGTTGAGAAGACCGAGAAGAAATCTAATACAGTGAATATTGTAGAAGAAATACCTGAGGATAAGGTTAAATTAAGTGATGCTGAAAATAATGTAGACTCCCATGTTGAATCAAGCCCTGAAATTACATCAGTAGAACCCATTGATCATTCCAAATTATCACAAACTGTTTCAATTGATGAAATTGATCAACATCCAAACAAAATTGACGAAATTGATCAACATCCAGAAAAGATTGAAAAAGTAGTAGATGAATTATTTGAGAACGATTCTGGAAAGAGAGAACCACAATCTAATAAATCAGTAGATGAAAATGATCTTAAGAAACATGAAGATGGATTAGGTGAAAGTGCTGAAATAATTAGTCAGAAAAAGGAGCAAGAACCAAATATTCAACAAGGAAAAGACAAACACGAAGAGAATAATGATGATGATGATGATGATGATGATGATGAAGAGGAAGAAGACGAAGAAGAAGAAGAGGGAGATGATATTTACTATTCACCACGTGTAGCACCAGTTAAGTCAAATGATGCAGGTTCTATCCATTCAACTGAAGAAAATGATAATATTAATAATAGGCAAGATAAGAAGTCAAAATCCAAAGATCTAACTTCGAATAAGAGTGCCCCCAAATATGAAAAAGTGGTACAAAATTGGATAAATTCAATATGCCATTTTTTTATTTGGCTTTGGAATTGTGTGAAAAGTTAGTTAAATAAATAATAAGAAAGTGTCAAAAAAATTCATATATATTTATGTATAAACAATAATTGCTTATTTGTAGTTCTCTTTGACGTACCCTATCTGTATTTGGTAGCCCTAATTTGAAGTATTTTTCTATTGTGAACCCTAACCCGCAATTGTCTTCTTATGCAAACCCTGAAAAAAATATTTCAATCCGGGCAACAGCTACATTTTTTTCTTTCAAATTTTATATATAAACTGACAATTTCAAATATTTCTAATATGTAAATTCTCTTTCTGGAAAAAAGTAACGCAAACTCACAGACAATCTTAACAATATAAGCTTCATTAATGAGGTTGAACCCCTCCGGGGAGTTCTTGACCCATGACCATAATGAATTTTTGTTAATTAAATCTATTAAGAAGAATGGACACTTATGTGTCTTTTCCTTCTTAGTAGATGGATACAGTTGTATTGTACTGGAGAACAAATTATGTATTGGATCTTGGGTGCAATGATTCATTCTGTTTACCAATTTTGGTTTACTTAAGGCTTTAGCCTTCGTGCTGCCGTATGGGGATGATTGCAATGATCGAATATACATTTCCTTTGAGCTTTCTTGTTGTTAAATGATTTTAGTTACGTCTTTTATCTAGCGACTAGCTATATATACATACATATACAAAGAGATCTTGTTTGTGTTTTCGTTAGTCTCTTGGAGTGAATTTGAATCCTGAATTAAAACCTAATAATTCGTTGATACCTTTAGTCCAGTCATTTTCTGTCTTGGCTATACAATAAATACCGTTTTTATTATCCACAGAATTTTTCTTTTCTTCCATGTCGATTGAATTGGAAGTATTCTTATTATTGGTATTAAATTGTTTGCCATCTTTTAAACTTGGTGGTACTTGTGAACCATCGACGAAGATCGTGTCCGATTCATTAACAATATGAATTTCATCATTAATAAATAAATCGTCCTGGGGGAACCCATCAATGGATAAATTTAAAGGAACGTTCTTGTTATTGAACTGGTTTAATTTAGCACCAATTTTAATCTTTATATGAGATGTCTTTGGTAATAGTAATGGTCTAAACGATAAAGATCTGGGGCAAATTGGTGTCAACAGTATAGACGGTACTAAAGGTGAGACTATGGACCCACCAGCACTTAAAGAGTAAGCTGTAGAGCCAGTGGGTGTAGATAATACTATCCCATCCGCGATAGTTCTTGTTAAGAAAGTACCATCTATGAAAATATCTAAATTAGCTAAATGTGGTGTACTCCCCCTATGAATAAAGATATCATTCATTGCATGTCTTACCAATTGAGTGGTCTTGTTAGAAGGTTTATTCACGTGGCATTCGAGTCTATCTCTATGCAGACATTTAGCTCTTGATGCAATAACTTTATGTAAGATATCGTTATATTCGTTGAATTCAAAGGGTAACAGGAAACCGAGAGTGCCCAAAGAGAACGATAAGACAGGTGGTACCATGGAAGAATTGAAAGTGGATACACCGTGTAATATAGTACCATCACCACCTAAAGTGACTAAAAGGTCAGTTCTGTTAACAATTTCATTGGTGGTACCAGTATAAATGATATGTGGGGTATTTGGATCATTATTGATGGGTTCGTTGAAACTGTTTTCAATCTCTTCAGCAACATCAGGGTATACAATGATGTTAATCTGAGGGTATATTTCATGAACATGTTTAATAAATTCGATCATAGCGTTTCTAGTGGAGTCTTGCCAAGGTTTCTTTGTAATTAGTATGTTTTGTAAAGGAGTGTTCCAAATCATGGATTGTAATTTAGAGTTTGGTTGATGTACGAAATCAGGTCTAGTGAAAGTTCTTAAAGTAGAGACAGGTTTTATCCTTACATTTTGCGTGTGGATGGATCTAGCATGAAGAGGGTGAGTATAGAGATGAGATTTGCAATTGGCGGCTACATTTTGTAACAGATGCCATCTTGACAGCATAATCAACCTACTGGAGTGTGCTGTGGTCCCAGGATGAGTGTGTGTATATAGAAGAGATAACTGGAACGATTTTGGTGGAGAAAAAAATGTCGGAATCACATGACTCATTTCTGCCGATGAGGTGAATAAAAGTCATGTGACCAGGCACCACAGAAGGTGTGGGTACCACGAAGGAAGGTGGTGGGTGCTAACACTTGACGTAGATACCCCTGCGTTGTTCGTGCTGTCTGATCTCAAACATCACCTGCACAGCAATGAACAGACACGCGGTGGCGGTGAAGAAGAAACTGAGTCCCTGCCATTGTAAGAACATTTCTTTCAGTAAGGCTTTTGTACCATCGGCACCTAAACAGAAGCCGAAGATGTTAGCAATCATCATTAACCAGATGTTTATGACAGCACCCAATGCACACAAATGTCTAAACCACCATTTGGATTGGTATGGTTGGAAGTATACAGTAGCCAACATTTCCGGAATTAAGAATAGCACCACGATCCAACCCCAAAACAGTAATTTCAATTCGATATCGTGCCAAATGGCGACAAATGAGAATACCGCCAGAGAGGTAAAGATTCTGTTTGTGGACCCACCCAAGGGGATATAGATGTATCTAATGACCCATTTATTAAATGATCTATGCCAAGCTCTCCAAAATGCCAATGCACTGTAATTATTATCCATCATACGAATCATGTTCTCTGGTGTATCTATACCGTCCAGCATGGCCCAAAGACGGAATAATCTCCAGGGGATCAATAATTTCAGATAGATTATATTTAGATTGAATAGACCGATCATGGAGATTTGGAAAGGTGTATCGTTTTCCCAAGCTTTGGTCTTGGATACTGCGACAACATAGATGAAATGAAGAATAAATTCCATGACTAAGATGGTTAGAGCTAATCTAATGGTATAGTTGATGATAAATCTTTTGGTTAAAGTGGGTAATTTTATGTCATTTTGACAAATGTAGTCATTGAATGTAATGATGGGACCAGCGATAAGTAAAGGTGTGTAGAATAGGTAGGCAACAAAATTCATCAAGTTGTAAACTTGTAGTGGATGTTGAGCAGTAAGACGTGATCTTTCGTTTGTTAACCACAGGTCTTTTTGTTTGGTGTCAGTGGTGGGGGTAGTAGTAGTAGGAACCGTAGTGTTGTTGTACCTTTCCAAAAAATCAAGACAGTAACTTAGTATTCTCAGTAGAGTAAAATTGAAGAATACATCCCACCTAGCAATGATACCTTTAAACGCAAAGTTATCCAACGGTGCTAAGAATGGCAAGATATTACCCATAGGATAGTTTCTAAAATTATCATTAATGAAAAGAGAACCAATCCCATAACTCCACACTAAAACGGTAGCGATTTTTCTTTGTCCCTTGAACAAATGAGTCAGAGAGAACATAATCAACGCATGGAAGAGTATTCTCAAACTGTTGAAACCGTGAGCGGCAAAAAGGAACACTAACCCAAAGAAGAAATCGAATTGTAATTTAGTCAAATTGGTGCATATTTTCAACACGACTCTCTTTATAGCAATGTGTGCTAACATCAAAGATACCAACAAGATGAAATTATCACGAAAGAAACGATACTGTTGATCACTGTTGTCCACTTTCCTACCGAACAACCACCCATTGGACAGCAACCTTTCGAATTTCGGATAGTTTGTCTCGTTCCATTCATTAGATGCACTCATTGCCGTATAGATCATGTACGGGATCACTATAGCGAAAGCCAAGTAGTAGAGTTTGAACTCTAGGGTGTTCCAACGAGGTTTGGATTTGTACAATTTGCCCTTTGGTCTGCCCTTCTCTTTGGTGGTGGGTTGCACCACTGTGGGGGAGAGACGGGAGTCCAGACTCTCTAGGTCGAACAGCTGTTGTAGCAGCGTGGTCACGAACATTGCCTTTGCCTTTGTGTTGTTGTTGAAGTAAAGATTGTTTTGTTTTGTTTTGTTTTGTTTTGTTTGAAATTCACACAACGTTGAACTCTCAAACCCCACAGCGGATGAAGGCGGCAGTGAGGAACAGACTCGTCAACGGGACGTTTGTGCTGGCGTTTGCCGCTGCGTTCGCCTCGGTGTGGGCGGGTCGCAGACAGAGCGAGCGGGGTGGCAACAGGAAGTAGCCTCTGCGTGCAGTGTCATCTCAGAATGTATACAGATATATACCGTATACAGTCGTTAAAAGCTTAATAAGTCGATTTCACCGTCGTTCTTTGCGGTCTGTGTCGTTGGTTGGGCTGAGGTCAAATCGCCGAACAGATCGTCGTCGTCGTTGGCTGAGTTGTTTGTGTTTGCGGTGTTTGTAGGGGGGGTGTTTGCAGTGGTGCTGCCTTCCCATGTCTTGGCGTTGGTGAACAGGGAACTGAAGGGATCTGCCGTCTTTGGTTGTGCAATGGCAGGAACCACAGGGGTGTGTGATGCATTCGCATTCGTGGTGGTGTTCACAGCAGAAAGATCTGCAAACAGGTCCTGTTGTGGGGTGGTTGCGGCATTGTTCAAGCCAGTGTTCAATTGGAACTCACCAAATTCGTCGTCGTCCTCGTCGTTGTTGTTCTGTGCCTCATCTTGTAAAAGATCTCCGCCAGCTGGTGCAGAAACAGCAGGTTCGTCAGAGAAAGTGAACCTGGTGTTGTCACTGGCAGTGTATGGCTGATCGTTCTCCTCCTCCTGGTCACTGTCGAAATCAGCACTCACCGAGATACCAGCAGCCGTCGAAGTGGTGAACCCCGCGTGCGGGTTCAAATTAGTGGTACGCGAACCAGCACCAGCACCACCGGCAATACCCTGATACTTGTTATGTGTCTCCCTAGCCTTCTTCCTCTCTTGTCTCAACTGTGTGTCGTCCTGTAACAATTCCACCAACTGCTTGGCCTTGTTCCTCACATTGACACCTTGATCTCTGCCCTGCGAGTCGATGTAGTGGAAGGACTCCAACAACTGCACTAGTCGCAACACACTCCTCGAATCATCGATAAACTTCTCTGATCCACGTTTCACCAAGTACTCCAACAGTTGTAACGCCTTGTATATCTGTCTCCACTCGTTGCCCTGCTTCTCAGTGAACCGCTTTACAATCAGGGCAAGCACCTCTCCTCTCTCTTTGAAGTTGTACGTGGCCTGTGCAATCTGTTCCATCAAAGTGGACGATGCCCCCCAGGGTTCGTTATTCGTGGCTTCACGCACTTTCGACTCTACGTCAGAGTAGCTGTAGACCATGTTCTGTGCTTTGCGGAAGTACTTCTTCGCATCGTAGACGTTGAACTGCGATAGTGTGTCCTCGAGACTCATTGTTGCTGTTTGCTGTTTGGTGGGTTCTGCAACTTGACAGTTTGCATTTTGAAATAAATTATATTCACTTATATAGACAACGTACGTACTTACAGGGAGACAGAGACCAGCACGGCTAGTCCAACTCGCCGCAGTCCTCGACGGTGACCTTCGCACGGGGTTTCCCGACTGCTGAACCCAGGGCCTCGATCTGCTTGACCACGTCCATGCCCTTGTCCACTTCTCCAAAGACAACATGCTTGCCGTCCAACCAGGGACACTCCACCGTGGTGATGAAGAACTGTGAACCGTTAGAGTTGGGTCCGCTATTGGCCATCGACAACTTCCCTGCGCTGTCGTGCTTGAACTTAAAATTCTCGTCGTCAAACGATCTCCCATAGATGGACTCACCGCCCATCCCTTGCATATTGTCAAGATCCCCACCTTGAATCATGAATCTGGGGATGATACGGTGGAACTCGGTGTTCTTGTAGTGTAATTTACGGCCCTGGGCACCCTGGTGGTCACCTTTACAAAGCGCAAGGAAATTGGCTGCTGTCTTGGGGACCACATCGTCGAACAGTTTGAACTCGATACGGCCCAGGGGTTTGCCGTTCACCGCTGTGTCGAAGAACACACGTTTCACGAAGTGGGCACCGGTGGCGTGGAACAGACGTCTGCCTAACATTCTCTGTTGGTGTTGTTTGGTTTGTTGGTGTAGTGTCTCGAGAGTTTCAAATTCGATTTTTGTTTTTTCTACTTATGCGTTGCTATATCTACTATACTATGGTATGGGATGGTATGGGGTGTTGTACTATGCTGTGCCATCACAGAAGGAAGCGCAACTTGTCTGCTATGCGTTTGTCGCCGTTCAGCAGCGCCAACAGTTCGTCGTACCCACCGGTCATGAACTGGTGGTCTGCAAAGTCAAATCCTGGCACCACCACCTCACTAATCAGCAACGAATCACACAACTCGTCATTCTCTAAGGGGAAACTCGCCTTGTACACCCCCCCAGGTACCACCCACTGTGACACTTCCCCGGCAGTGGTATCGTACCCAACTTTAAATGAATGTACGTACCCGTTAGGGTATAGAAGCACGTATTGTCCACGTCCACGATGTAATGTGTGTATAATACGATTCTTGTTCTTATGGAACCGTCCACGTTGACATTGCGGTGTTAAGAGATAGTATATTAAAGTAGAATAGTTCCTCTTTTCTTGTTCCATGGTAAACGGCGACCTATCAGTCTCTTTGTAGTACCCACCTTCCGGATGTTTCAATAATTGTAAGTCTTGGATAATTTGTAACAGTGGGGCTGCCAATTCTCCAGAGGCCAAGGGTGTAGTGACAAACGAGGGCACCACGATATCATTAATAACATTTGGTGCATTATCTACAGTGGCACTCTTGTATTCTTCACCAAGTTCCACATCTAGTTTCCTTTTCAGTGTCTCATTATGGTTCTTTTGTTCACTGGTGATACCATTCACTGGTCTGAAATATGGTTGACAATACCAATAGGGTACAGACCAATATGACCCACCCCATGATTCTTGCGGGCCCTTAATAATCTTACCACTATTTAACCCGGCATGTTCTTTCACCAATTCTGATACTTTCAATTCAACGGGTATGACAACTTCTTTCTCCCATTCATCAAGACTATTCTTACCCACATTCATATGCGATATCTTATCACGTATATCTGTATGCTTAGACAGGAATGCCCTTAGTATCTTGAAAAAATGTGATTTCATCGCATGACGTGATGCTCTTGACGAGTCCTCTGGTAAAGACTTGACAATATCAAAATATTCTCTTAGGATAACATCCACACGTGGGAACTGCTTGCCCGTCGTGTCTTCACTAAAGATACCGGGATTGAATAAATTACCCTCGGCACTCATCACACCTTGACAACCGGTATACTCAAGGCAGCGATTTACATCTTCAGCATATAGTACATTACCATTGGCAAAAATTGGTATATCAGAGCGGATATTGTCTCTGATGTACTTGATGATATCCCAATCTGCCAACCCAGTTTTTTGGCCCTTTTGCTCCCTCAACCTACCATGAACAGTTAGTATCTGTGCACCTGCATCCACAATCATTTGAGCATACTGTAATGTCTTCTCTTTATCGGGGAAAACTCTTATCTTTGCCGTCACTGGCACTTTCAAATTATCATGCAAAGTTCGTATAATATCGTGAATCAAGTCCCATTCTTCCATCAAGAACGACCCATAATGACCCTTCTTAGCGATCCCCTGGGGACAACCCAAGTTTAAATCCACAGCATCACAACGATCCTCCACCAATTTCGCTGTCTCCAAGATATATTTCGGATCGTTACCACAAATCTGCACTATCAATGGCCTATCCCCCGATTCTTGTCCATCCAAATGCGACCACATATCACGTCTGTATTTCTCACTAGTGGCAAACAATTTTGCATGAAACATTGGTGTGTAGCATAAGGTGGCACCATATCGACGTGAAAGTTGACGCCATGCTAACTCAGATTGATCTACCATGGGGGCCACAATCTTGATAGGTTGTGTGAATTTCTGTAACAGTTGCGCACCATTCAATTTCGTGGTGATGATGCTCATCGCTGCTGCTCTGGGAAGTTCGAATTGCTAAAATTTTTCATATTTTTTTTTTTTCATTTTTCTATAGTGGAAAACTGCCTCTCTTACTATGTGACAATGGTATGGAACCCTTCTATGCCACAACAACTTTGTTCTATGTGTGTTGTGTGGCCATGGCACGCGATTTCAATGCCTGTGCGAAGAGAATGGAAACAGACCACACGGGAGAAGCACTCAACATCTGCACTCCAATGTGTAAAGTACATTGTGACAGATGCGTCTTACTGATCAATGACACGATTTGTGGCAATGAATAACTATCCACCTCCCTGACATCCTTGGCATATTCTTGTAATGAATACGAATATTGGTCATTGAAATGACCCCTGCTGGAAAGATGTGTCTCGATTTTTTGTAAACATTTGAAAACTTGTATCCATATGACTTTATCAGATATTTGAACCGTGTTAGTACCAACATGTAACTCTGATTGATGTAAAAACTCAGATAATATTAGTATAGATGATACCAGACACGAAATAGTAAATATGGGGGTCGTTATGGTCATTTGTGACTCGTTTGTCTCCAAGACGGTCAACGTATCAATATAAAACTCTAGTATTTTCAATGAATGTTCACTGGCATGACAAAGGCTATTCCAATCGTAGTAAAATTTTGTCAATTCAGCATTCATTGCGTCCCAATCTTGTCTCCATATTTTTTTCATTATTGTCGTCATATCCACAAATTCACGTATCTTGGCAAAATGATACATAGGTACAATCAATCGTATGGAGGGGTACTCATTCATTAAATTGACATTGTTGAATTGTGGTCTCAATATACCACCATTCTTCAAATATAGTATCTCCCAATGTTTCAACATCGAAGATATAATGGGCATAGAATTGATTTTCCATTTCAAATAACTATCATGACTATTACAGGGACCCACTGTACTTATCTCAATGAAAATTTTTTCATGTATGGAGATTAATAATGCTAATAGTGTCTTGAACGATATCTTGGAATTCTCAGAGAAAAAATTGGCCCCACTAGACAGATACATTAAACAATTTTCATAATTACCATTACCATTGGATAACTCAATCAAATCAAATTTCGAATGTAACGAGACTTGAAATTTCATTAATGTACTATACCAAATGGAATAATTCGGTACATGGAATAAGATTTCTTGATAACAGGGTAAACCACAATTTAGATCTAGCGAGTAAAAGCAACAGTTGATACCAGTCATAGAATTGAAAAAATTTGAAATCATTAACACTACATGACATGTTCTAATTCTGGTTTGTGCCAAGATGAAATATTGGAAATATTTCTTTATTTGATCCCTAGATTTGAATTGTTCTTCAAATTTTTTCAATTCCATCGGTTTATCTTGAAATTGTAAATAATGATCACTCTCAATAGGTGGATTGACTTGATTCTCCAAGGGTAAGTTGATCTTTGTTATCTTGACTAATTTAATTAATGTCATTAATTGAATTTTCATACTCTTGGTTACATTTATATCATTACTAAAGATACCGATAAATGTTAATAAAACAATTGATTGAATAACCCATATGGGCGTAATGGAATAATCATGATGCTGTCTATCTAACAATTCTTTGATTTGAAACCAAGCAATATTAGATAAAAGTATTGAATGCATTGAATGGAATGAATATAGGGCACCGATCATGGCAATAGATAAAAGAAATGGATGGTTCTCTAAGGTTGGTTCAATTGAATGTAAATGAATAAATGGGAATAATTTATGAAATTCCTCTTGGTATAAGATAATATAATTATTCAATTCATCAGTGGTGGGGAATTGATCATTTTTCAAGTTATTAAATTTGATTATCTCTTGTCTGTAATTTTCATCAAAAAATTTGATCAAGTTATTACTATTAGCATCAGTAGAAGTCGATGTATCGTTACGTTGAGTAGAATTGTTACTATCTTCGTTGCTAGGGAGGGAAGAAGTGGGATCATGAGTGATATCATCATTTAATTGCGTAAAATTGAAATTATTTGATAGCAAATTTTGGAAATTAGTTACACTACCATTATTCTGACTGAACAGATTTAATTGTCTTGATTGGAATAAATCAATAACATTTGGGTCGTTATTGTTATTTACAGTAATATCCTTTAAGATAGAATTTGGATCAGCGAACCCAACGTCATTCAAATGTTGATAATCTAAATTTGATTTAAAATCTGTCTCGTATGATGAATGCTCAATAAATTTGGACATTATACGATCATCAATCATTGAATCTGTATTTATTTGAAACCTTTTTGTATGATGATGAGTATTGCTATGATTATGCTTATTATTATTATTATTTTTATTATTATTACTATTATTATGACTAATTGAATTATTATGAATATTATTTTTAATCGAAGTACCCTTTTCTGTGTTTGGTGTTAAAATTTGGTTATTATGATTTTTTTCAGTGTTAATTTTTTGATCTATATCTTTATTGCTACAATTATCCGAATTATTTGCAGTTGGATGCGAACGACAATTAAAATGGGTGATGTTATTATTATTGGTATCCATACTATCTTGATCAATTTTCAAATTATTGGTAGTGGTATCAAATGGAGATAAGTCGTTGTTAGAAGAAGCAATGGATGAAACAGATTGAGTAGTGTTGTTACATTTATTACCATTATTATTTATCTTGAAATAATTATCATATTGGAAAAATTCATTTGTATTATTGAAATGACCAACACCGTTATTATATTGATTATTTGGATTAGTGTTTGGTAAAAACCCACCTACACCACCAGCAGAAGAACTCATTGTTAAAAAATCGAGTAAAAATGGCATATCCAAGTTATTGTTGAAATTATTCAGATTTTCCTGGTAGGTATTTTGACCATTATTGATTGTGTTAGAATTAGCATTGTTATTATTAGTAGAATTATCTAATGATAAAAAAGGCACGTCATTAATTTCTAAACCAGCAATATGAACTTTATCCAGCAAATCTCTTGCAGATAATTGAGGAGTTGAAAACCCAACTTGGTGTGGTATACCAGACATTGTTTCCAAATCATTATCAAATTGAGTTGCATTTATTTCTGTACCATCCTGTTTATAAGTGAACGCACTTGCAGCAGAAAAGGAGGCATGTCTTTGTCTGCTTGGTGGTCTTGCTAATTTTTCACTGATGTTGCTGTTATTACGATTTGGCAATTTTTCAGATACTTTTGCCTTTTGCTTACCGTTAGTAAATTGTGACGCTGTTTCGAGTAAAGATATATTGGAGTTGACATTTGGTAATGTTAGTAATTTATCAATATGCTCTTGAGGTACATCTAATACTTCACTATCAAAACTGAAATATGTGGATTCCTTTGAAGTGTTAGTGGTGGAATTTTCCACTGAACTATTAAAATTGCTGTTGTTTGTACCCATGGTGTCGATATATGAGTTGTTGTAAGATGCCTTCGGGTTAGAGAGTTTATTTGATCTTAATTGTTGCTCCCTTTGTAATTGTTTCACTAGTCTTTTCTTCTCTTTCTCCTGCTGCTTTGCCATTTTCTTCAATTGTGATTGTGACATTGCTGTTGGGTTGGTCGGTGTGGGCAAGATGGTTTCTTTGTTACCTTCAATTCTCACTACATGTCTCTTAGCCTCAATATCTTCAATGTCTTTTTCACTTGGTTGGTACTGTGAAATAAGATCTTTATGCTGGGAAGTGCCAATCAAAGTAGCATGTAATTTATGCTGGTGTCTTAATACCAGGTCTCTGCGTGCAAAACAACGACCACAAAACACACATAAGAATGGTCTTTCATTTGTATGAGACCTCATATGTCTCTTTAGATGTTCTTGTCTAATGAAACCTCTAGTACAAACTTCACACAAAAATGGGCGTACTTTATTATTGTCTACGACATCTTCATGGAGCAATTCGTTCATGACCTTGACACCAAAACACAACGTCTCTCTATTTCCTCTTCTACTTTCCTCTTCTTCTTCCTTCTTCTTCTTGTAGTTCTTTAAGTATAGCGATGTCATTTTCTCGAATGGGTGTGTTGCCCGGACACTTCAAATTTCAATTACATAGCCCTAGTGTCTAGCCCTAACTGAAACAGCACTAGCCCTACTTTAGTACACGTGACCCAGATATCGCAAACTCCATAGTGGGGAAACCCTTTACGATAAACCCTTCAACACTCGGACCTTCAACTGTTACACTCAGCATACATACACAACAAACTGTACCAACACACCAGAATATGTCTGTATTTAAGAGATACAACACCCCTCTTTGGAGACCATATTGGCCCTTTGCCGTAGGTGGTGTCATCGTGTTTTACTGTGTGAACAAATTGGCCAATAGCATGATGCAATCTCCTGAATATATTAATGATCCACGTAATCCAAGGTTTAGGAAAGGTGAGAAGATAGTGGAACTACCAACAAAATAACTCTATATAATGAAAAGTTTATAGGTTTTATTCTTCTGTCTGTTTTGGCTTGTATATATTTTTGACTATCCCATAGTTTACTTTTTCTCATTCTAACCTTCTTCATATCTATACAATATATATACACTTAATATAATATATTGGAAGTTTCTTACGCTATGCGAAACTTTGCTCGAATATCTTCTGTAATGTGTGGTATGGCTCTAACCCAACACTGATTCTCAAAGTGCATTTGTCTTCTTCTGTATCTTGTAGTATGATATGTGGACAAATAGTGGTTCGTATAGTGGTTAATTGTGGTCCCTTCGCTATAGGTATATTGTCATAAAATTTCTGTAAACTCGCCTCGTTGGCAAATCGTATATTTATGAGACTACCATACCCACCATATTTCTTGCATTTCACCATATTGTACACTTCTGTATCTACCATGCTAGGGTATTGTACCATAGTCAAATTCCCCTGATTTAACTGTGGTACGAATATTTTGTTCACTAGATTTAGGGCATTGGAATTTATCCTGTTATTATGTACTATAAAATCTCTAGAGTTTCTTTCTAATTGTATGGCGTCTTCACACCAAAGATTGTCCTCGTATTCATGTAACATGAAATTGATCATGAATGGGTATATCTTGCTCATGGGATTTAAAATTAAGGCACCACAATTGATCATTCCATCTTCATCATTACTATTAGTACCATTGGTAGTTTCAGGTAGATTTGTATCCGTTGCAAAAATTTTACTCAGTGAACCACAAATCATATCACAACATGACATAATATCTACATTAATCATGTTACTATTACTATCATTCACGACAATATGGAATCCAAACAGTTCACTTAATGATTTCAAATCGTATAGGTTGATAGTGGTTAAACTGTAACAGTTCGGTATATCCAAATAAACGGCAAGAATTTGTTCACCAGAATGTAAAATTTTCTTCAAATTGATCATAGCCTCACCACTGGTCCCATTTATATAATAAATTGTATTGAATGATTCTAGTAGTTGTAATCTTATAGGGTCGATATAACCTAATACTACAGTTTTCTTGAATGGGATCTTGTCATTGGGGACACCATTAATTAAATTGTAATTGGAACCATTTCTACTACGATTGATACGTTGTGAATCTAGTGATAGTAGCAATTTATGTGATATATGGATTGGGTTCAATTCAGTGGGGAAAAGATAAACATCTTTATCAGGATTTAAATTGGCATTATGAATGAAAGGGTTATTGTTATTAGTGGTATTATTGTTAGTATCTATAATGACGTCTATGTCGGTGTCATCTGCTTGTGTTTCCATATTTGCATTAATTGGCTCTGGCGGTATTAGAGACCGTATTGGATCATCGTCATTCACTAATTCGTCATCATCTGAGTCCTCGAACGCTCTCAATGACATTAAATCCATGATGGAGTTATTTACACTGTGAAGGGAATTAGTCATTTCATCTTCACCGGTATGTTCATCATCAACCACTTTAGTGATAATTCTTTTCTTTATTAATCTTTTGGCCTTATCATCCAAGGTGAAGTCGATTGTTCTACCGAACCGGGACTCGATAAAATCAATTTCTTCAACTTCTTTATCACGATTTGCATCGTTGTGCTTAGTAGAGTCATGTACGGTCTTGTGCGATTTTTCAATAATGAACAATTCATGCAATACATAATCAGCCACATTCTTAGAGATAATTTCACCAGTCATTTGCCAATATTGGAACAAGATCGGGTACCAAATCTTCCTCACAAACACCACAGCAATCTTACATTCTTTCCTCCAAGCCAATTCATCAGCATTGACTGGTTTTGACGTAGACAATTGTAATATTCTTATTTTCACGTTCGCGGCAGAGTCCCTTACTTGTGTTCTTATCCATTCACGACAACGTTTGGCCACTTGGTACGAGGGGAAACAAACACATTGTTCATCCATTCGAGCGTATTTGTCGTTCAACACATTGCAGAGCCTCTCGACAGATTTGTTCCAGTACATTGTGGTGTTCTCGTGACTGTGGCGTGTCTGTGATGCAGCGTACTGTTGACACTGTGCCCACGTGTCCCACTGAGCCTCCCTGTGCCCTTCCCACGAGACCGTAGAGGCGTGTCCGTGCATGTTGTAGTGGTTGTGGTGGTTGTAGTATAACTCTTTTCGAATAAATTGTCTTTTCTGTATAACAACAACGCTATATTACCATCTGTATATATATATAGAGAGAGCGAGAGAGAGAGTAAGGACTATGTGTACTAGTAATTAGGAGATCTACATGATGGGCAAGGGTCTGTCCTTGAAGATGATCTTGCTGCGTATGATGTCTGTGAGCACCACTTTCTTGTCTGGCGCACTGAACCGCAGCACCCCCAACGGTGTGTCCAACTCCACCACTGTGCCCAACAGCCTCTGTTTCTTACCTATATACATCGTGGCGTTCGTACCCTCCACACACAACAGCCCAAACCGTACTTCTTTGTCACCAATGAGCCTTGCTTCGTGGTCTGCTTGTACGTTCGAGATCTCTAGATCGCCCTGTATCTCCAACAACACGTTCCCCTGTGGAGTCCACACCGTTGTGGCTCCTTCTGCCAGTGCCAGCAGTTGCTCCTTCGTGATGTGCACACTGGGCATGTGGTATTCGTAGAACTTGTGGGAGTGATAACGCAAGTACGTACTGTAAATTGTTGTTTCAATCTACAAACAACAACAACATAAACAACAAAGTAGAGAGCAGAGATGTTGTGGTGGGGGAAACAGAACGATATCGACCAGTACAGAAACAAACTGTCGCGTCTGTCGTTGGAGATCCGTCAAACAGAGTCCAAGTTACAACAAGTGGGTGGGTTACGTGGGTTCAAGGTCCTTCTCAATAAGCATGTTCTTGTCATATTGGTGGGTCTTGTCACGTACTGTTACCGGTATGGTGCTGCGTACCAGTCTGTCGGTGGTGTGGTTGCCCTGTTAGTGGTGTTGCAGCTGTGTTGGTACAAGCTGCTGCAGTGGTATGGTACCCGTTTGCAGCGTAAGTTGAACCGATTGCAAGATCTGCATGAGAGGACAGTGGAACAATTGAAACAAGATACCAAGTTCCAAGAGACCAGTGCGCTTTTGCAAAGGTTCCAACAAGGCGAGGATGCGCTGTTGGTTATAGACGATGAGATCAAGGCTCGAGAGGAGAAACTGTTGCAATTGAAGCAAGAGATTGCACAGTGTGACACGAAAGAGGAGAAGGACAAATGGTTTGACAAGGTGATCGGTGTCATGGCAGGCGGTAACGACCTGTTGATCAAGTGTAAGTGTACCGAATGTGGGTCCTTCCGTGGGCTGTACCGCTATGTGAACGAGCCCATCCAGTACCAATGTTTCCAATGTCATACCATCCTGGACGAACGAGCACCACAGACCGTAGACATAAAAGAACATACTTGAACTATAGATATATTATATATGTATAGCCGGTATATACGGTATATGTGTATATATATGTGTTAGACTTATTTGGACAAGGACATGATTGCATTGACAATGTCACCGTTATGTTCTTTCAAAGCTTTGATGGCTTTGTCCTTGGTGACACTAGCCTGTTGCATGACCAATTCGATATCGTCGTTGGACAAATCACCAGCATCCACTTCTTCGTGTTCTTCTTCTTCGGTGGCAGCTGGCGCATCACTGTTGGCAGCAGCATTGGCCATGTCAGCTTGAATATCAGCTGGTGACTTATCACCAGTGGTGTCAGCCATACCGGTTTCCTCCATTTGCTTTTGAGCTTCAGCCAATCTTTGGGTGAAGTCGTCCTTCTTTGGTTCACCAAACACGACATAGTTACCACCGGCAGATCTGTACACGGTGGGGTTTTCAATAGCGATGATTTCGTTGTTCTTCTTTCTGAAGGCTACTCTGATGATACCCTCTACTTTCTTCAAGCCGAGCTTGGTGATGACCTCGCGGGCCTTCTTTTCGTTCTTGTTGATGACGGTGACGTTGGCGTTGGCTGGGATGGCAGACATTCTTGTGCTTCGTTAGTACTTAGGTACTTTCTTTGTGGTTGTGGTTGTTGTTGTTGAAGTGAAAAATTTTCCAGCTGAAATTTCGTTTTTCCCTCCACGAAGCGACGATGTTTGGCGCTGCTTGGAGACGGTGTCTTGGCGGTGGGTACTGCGGTCGACGGTGCTACGGGAGGGGGTACTCTGGTGGTGGCGGGTTCTATGGTGGCAGGGGGTACCGCGGCAGGTGGAGTGCAGATAACTTCAGTGCGGTGTTCTCGTGGTTGCTCATGTCCAACGCCCTGTGGATAGGTGTCTCCACCACGACGTTCACCTCTGGGGTGCTGTATCTGCTCAACACGGTCCAGGGACAAGACTGGGTCGCCACGAAGATCGGCAACCTGATCACCAGAAACACGGGTATCCATGTCATTTTCGAACATGCACAGTTGGCTAACTACGGCACCGCTATACAGTTCCACAAGGTGTTTGCCTCTAGAAGACCAGAACCCACCAGTGGTAAAGCCTCGTGGGGGGGATCCGCTCAGCGAGCACAATTGGCAATGAGAGACCAACTCTTGGTCGCCAAGGATACTTTCCACACAGGTAATTACACCCAATTCGATCTCTCGATTGAAAAGGTTCAACTGACGTTGTCCTTCTGGAAATGGTTCAATGGCCAAGGCATTATTGAGACTTTACAACTCAACGGTGTGCGTGGTATCGTGGATAGAACACATCTAAGACCTTCACCTATATATATTGACCCGACGACACAGAGACATGTAGCGGAGGCGGGCGATTTCCACATCGATAAGTTCATTCTCAACGACATGTTGGTCACAATGTACCAGCCCAACGGGTTTAGACCGTTCAATATCAGTGTCATTAACTGCATCTTGACGCCCCTGAGGAAACATTGGCTCCTGTTCGACGTCCTGAATGGACAGTGTGCTAGTGGATCCTTCGATAACTCGATGTTTGTACTGCAGAAACTGGCCATCGATCAACGCAACAAGTTCAGAATAGACCAACTGGATATCGATCATCTGAACGCAGGCGTGCAGGGACCCTTCGGATGGATCACCAAGGGACACGTCAACATAGAGGTGGACTACAACGTGACACACGATCCAACACACTTCAACGTGCAGTTACAACTGACAGACGTCAAGGCAAGAGTACCATTCTTCCAAAACTCACTCACATACAAGAATCACGCTTTAATACGACCCATCATAGGCTACATCAACGCACACAGAACGTATATACCGATTGCATGTCAACTCAAGAAGGAAACTGCCGATTTCAACGGTGCCTGGACGTTGTACGACTCTGCACTGTTGCAGGACTTGTCCCAAGAAGTGTTCGCCCGTTTCGAACAGTACGTCCAGGACGACCAACTGAAGGCGGACAGACTGAAAAGAGTCACCTTCTGGTCCCTCCAGCTGTTCCTGCAGACCATCCTGATGGCCCTCAGCGGGCTAGACTGACCCGCATCACTCCACCCTGTGCAAACACCATGTGTAATTTATATATTCCCTTTAACTTTTAATTTCTCATCCAACCCCAAAAACAACAACAACAACACAACAACACAATGCGTAAAAGACAGCTCAATAACGGCCTGCTATCGTTTGGTGGGTCCGTCGCCATGATCCAGGGTGTCAGACAATGCGTCAAACAACTCCTACCCAGAGGTAACCGCTGGTATTTCCAGGATATGGACACAACAAGAACATCATCTACTACTCACACAAAGGGTCATCAACCTAGGGGGGGTCCCTTTACTCACAACGATGACTCGCCTTGGGATGAAGACGACTTCCTATCTCCAGAACACATCACTGAGTTCTTGATCGACACGATCAAAGTGATCGAGGATAACACTCTGGAGGAAAGGTATGTCACGGATAAATTCAACGAATGGAAACAATGGTTGGAACAGATCGATAACAAATGGTTGGTTTTGGTTCTGTTTCTTTGCCTGTTTCTTACTCCGTTGGCTTACCTGTTTAACAGGTTCGTGAGATTCATCTGGAGGAGACATAGAAGTCATGGTGGTGGTGGTAATAACGCGAGGCATCGCACGCCCCCCAATAGTAGACAAGTTGGTCACAGACCAATTGTTGGAAGATATGAACAAGGACAAGTTGATAACGTTGAGTATGCAGGACAAGAAGGGTCCAGAGAAGTCAAGAAGAAGAAGGAAAAGATCCAAGGGGAGGAAGAATTTATAAATACGAAGCCGGAATTTATTATGGTCAGTGATGCTGAGATCGATGAGAGTGATAATGATATTGATAAGGATATTGGTAACAATATCATCAAGACCATCAACGACTCTTTTGAGAAAAGTTTCTTGGATTTGGATGGTACGAGAGAAACAATAGAGACAGCTAGTAACATGGATACTTCTTCTACGTCAAACGATCATACGAAAGAGATACCAATGGATTTAGAACGTATCATTGAAGAATCTATCGATGCTAATATTGAGTCACTTTTTGATCCAGAAAAGAGCACCAATGCTGATGCAGCTCTTGCAGAAGATGGCAGTACCATTGCTATCATACAAACCGAAACAAAAATACCCTTAGATCACCAAACACAAGAAGAACAAGAGGAGAAACTACAAACAGAGAACCACAACAACAATTTTTTTTTAGAACAAGACGAACAGAACGAGGACTCAAATAGTCATGTTACAGCAAAGAGATCGATTCTTTCGGAACTTCTCCAAGGGGACAAACAAGATACTCAAACTCAAGATCCGCTAAATGCACAAGACACTCCCACAGACCATGAAAATGATAACAGTAACAGTATCAGATCCGAACCAATACAGATTGGACACTCATACTCCACCAAATCCAACAGTTTCAATTCACTCTTGATACCCAATCTGTCCACGACTTCTGTCAACAGCAAGAAATTCATAAAATATTCGCCTACAAAAAACTCTGTACTCCATTCCAGCGTGGACACAAGCCATGCATATTCGCAACCTTTCACTTTCTAACTTTTTTTATTCCACCTTTTTGACGTTTTATTCCATCTTTTTTATTTAGAGTTTGAAATTTTTTGTTGTTTTTTTTTTATCTTTTTTTTTTCTTCAACTCATCGCAATTTTCTCTTCTTCATCGCAGAAACTAACAGTTTGACATTTGTTAACCTCTACAATGAATCAAGACTACCATATCCCGCTTTCTTCGTGGGCGAAACGGTTGGAGACAGTCTCTGGCGACGAGTTTCGTCTTGTTTTGAACAATATTAGACTCCCCGTGTACATCGATGACTCCATCGTGAAGAATGAATTGGGTTTACTAAACACAAAGATCATCAAATTGGTTAGATCAAATGATATGTACCACACTTGGAAAGGGTGTCACACTGCAGTGATTATTTGTAACTATAACCCTTTGATGCTTGTCACTTACGGTGATCAGCTTTTGACTGCTGTTTATAACAGATTAGAACAACATACTAATCACTGGGAGACTAAAGTGATCGATGAACAATTCAAGACGCTTACTGTCACCATGCTAAACACTTTATCCATCCTTATCAAATTAATAAGGGGGAAACCAACTTTATCTCGTGAATGCCTGGTACCTAAATTGAAATTCATTATCCCATTATTAATTTCATTGGTTAATGTAGAGACAAGTTTGGTATTGAATATCTTAATGGACATTCTTTATAACCATCCAACCACTTTCAAACCTTTTATCAACAAATATCGTACTGCTTTATTAGATTTATTCAATAATGGATTTTATGACAAGTGTGATACTGTTTTGAAGAAAAATATTTGTGATAACTTTGCTTATTTGCACTTACTGAAATCATCAAATACCACTAATGGTAATGTAGATGAAAATGAACAACATCATAAATCATCACAGGATGAAACTTGGAAATTTGGTATTAACTCCATTCTTGTGGATTTCAAACCAATTATTGAAATATTTAACGACATTCTGGATTTGGATCAAGATAAATCAATCGTGGAATCAATTCAAAATTTACCAACAAATCACACTAACGATGATAATTCAAACTTGAAATTTTTTTTGACTCCTTTGAAAATTGATCTAAATGATTCATTTACCTTATGGCAAATTCCAAAAAGATTAGATCTTTTAATCAATTTGTTAACCTCTTTCATTTCATTACGAACTCCTTACCCAGTAAGGATCCCCATCGGTACCATCCACAAGATCGCTGAATTATTAATGAATATCAATTTGAAATACGTCACTATCAAACGTGAAATACGTCATGATCAAGAATTGGCGACCGTGATTAAGATTATCTTACCAGAGGTTCAATCTCTAAGTATTAAAATGTGGTCTATGTTGATCGATAATGTAGGTAAAAACATTATGACTGATATACCAGACATTATCGCATCAATTGAATTTTTCATACCATTAAGGAAAAAATCAACTGATATTGATTTGGTGGAATGTTTAAGATTGAAGAATAAATTTGAATCAATTTTCACTTTGATTAATAAATTGTTAAGATATATGGGTCATCATTTCAACGAAATTAACGCAATTGTCAAATTAATTAACATTGCATTGTTTTTAACTGAAGATCAATCTTTATTAGATTCTTTCACGAGGAAGGATAAAGAAAATAATACCTTGAAAAATAGCACTAACGGCAAGAAAAAATTAACCAAGAAGGATAATAAATTAGGTTCCATGTCAGATGTTTATACTCATTATCAAAATTTTACCATAAGGACAGATTTAAATTGGTTCAACATCACTAATAAGTTTTTCTACAATATTATATGTAATTGGAAATTACCATCCAGTGAACAAATTCGTATTACTCGTTATTGTATCATAAATGCAATGAGATTTAAGAAAGAAACTGGTACCATCCCACAATCATTCATAAAATTATTAAGAATCATTGTCATTAATCCTGGTTTTGAAAGAGTATCAATCTTACCCATCGCTGTATCAATTTTGAAAGAAATGGGGGATGATGTCTTTGAAATAATGTGTCATCCTAGATTACCAATGGGTATTATTCATGATATCAAAAATATTGGGTTACTAAATAGTGTAGAAAATGTTTCATTCGAAGAAAACCAAATAAATTTGGATCATCTTACAGAACAAGACCAAGAAATTGAACAGACCACTGAACAAGAAGAAAAAGTGGAAGAGCAAGACGAAGAAGATAAAGTAGAAATAGTTCATGATTCCACCTTGGAACAAATTGATGAAAAACTTATTCTGAAAAAGAGAACCATCGAAACAACTACTTCAAATGAAACATCCAAACGAGTTAAGATAAATCAAAAAGTAGAAGAAATAACTTTCAATGAAGATGAACCTGTTCGTGAAATCACCATAGAAGAAACTATTACTAAGATTGAACAAAATGAAGATGAAGATGAAGATGAAGATGAAGACGATGAAGAATTTGTTATACCAGAAATCGAGTTAAGTGATGATGAGGATGACGATGAATAAATTATTTAAATTCGTTATTAGAAATATCATATAATTATATTCTCTATATTTTATTTACAATTAATTTTTGTGTACTAAGTCTACTCTTGTAACCAGCACACAAACACATTTGTGCTGCGACAGAAAGTGATAAAATTAACAAACTGAATCAAATCTTTCTTGAGGATAGATTGCCATGATTCAACCATGCGAAATGGGCGAATAAGGACAAATGGTATCTATTTAGTTGATAAAGAAAAATAACACTATATATCTGTCTGCAAACTTTGTCGATTAATTTACCAAGTTCTTGATGAATGAAGCCTTTGCCTCTGGCACAGCTGGTTTGTCATCGACCAAATACGTGTTCAATAGGATTTGATAAAGTATTGGTTCAGTGGTCTTACCCATACTGGTAAGTTCACCAGTCTTCCCATTGAAAAAATGGAATTGAACGGTTTGATCACCATTAAATTCAAGATATAAATCGTCATTAACCACAAATTTTTCATCCAAGACAAAAGCTTCATGTATTTGATCAATACATTTTTGCATCAATGCCTTATCGTTCTTCACCAGTGGTGATTTCTTGATACAACTGATAAAACCTTTCTCTTTGGGGACTTTCAAAGTGGAATCCATAATTGGTGATATCTTAATTAATATTGGTGTCTTATCGCTAACAATCTTGGTAATTATACCTTTGCTGTCCAATTTCCCACTCTTTATTAATTGCACTAGATCTTCTTTAGCTTCAATTTCAATATAGATACCAAGAGAATAAACTTTAAGGAATATTGGGATGGGTAAAGATTTAGTGCCCACACCAGCTAGGTAAAAAGTTGATTCGAAACGTGGTTCCTTATTGTCACTGGGAACAGATGTGGAATTTTTAGCATAAAGATATCTTGGGAACAATTTAACTTTATCGTTAATCTTTACGTAGTCTTCGTTCGACATTGCTATAAAATAAGGTCTTTATTGTGACTTGAGCCTGGAATTGAGCTTTCGTCTGATAGTTTGGACCCTTTGAAAGTACTATGATAAAAGAGTTTAGATATAAATATTTATATATATACACGCGGTAAGTACATGGATATACATGTTTGTGTCATGTGTACAATACCGATAGTAAAGATCATTGGATTCAAAGAATATGTAATAAATGATGAAGAATGCTGGAATGAAATCTTACTCAAAGACGCAACGTTTAGTTAGATTTTAGTGCTGAGGACTTCAAAGAAAAGTCCCTACGGCGATAACGACTTTTAGCAAATCTCAACAGTGGTAATTTGTTTATTATTGCAGATTGAAGTATTTGGAAATTCTTGCATATCAATTGTGTGTCTTGTCCGTATAAGGAAAATATCAAACGCAGGAAGTGACTATACAAAGTGGTAATCAATGATGACGATCAAAGAGACGTTTTTGTTCCGTTTTGGATCTGTAGTTTTTTACTACATGGCTGCAGGTGTTATATATTTATGTGTTGAAGAATGTTAGTGAATCGATTCTGATATGAACACAGTCAGAGTTGAAACGTCCGTGGTAAACCAGTTTGGACTTCAAACTATGAAGTAACAAAATAGTTTGAGAAGTTTATGATATATTCCCTGAGGTTGTTTGTTGTTATCAAGAGAAGTAGCCGTCTATGGGTCGGCCTTGACGAAATGTGTATGTTAATTATTTACGCTTTGTTCGTGCTTGTTTTTTATATTTTGTTTAGAAATGTATAGCTTTGTACCAAAAATGTTGGTGAAAAGAAGATGTAACTTTGGATTTTCAGTACACAACTACTTTTTGGTATGTATTCAAAAGGCTTTCCATCTTTGAAGTTGAAACCAATTCTTATTCAATTCCAAACTCTTACCAATTGTTATCTCAAACAGCTCCGCATCTAAAAGAACATTTAATTTTCATGTCATATACACAGTTTTTTTTATATATATTTATGGGTTGAATAAATTTTCAGCAAACATTTTCTTTGCATCTGGTACCATTGTGTTATCACCTTCCAGATAAGTCTTTAACAAGATTGTACTGATCAATGGTTCTGTTGTTTTCCCCATGGTCAAGAACTCCTTACTCTTATCATTGAAATAGTAAAATTGAACAGAATGATCTTTGCAAAATTCCATATACAAATCGTCATTCACGTTCAAAGTATGCTTGTAATTATATGCTCTTCTCACATCTTCAATACATTTCTCCAATTGTTCTGTATCATCCTTCAAAAGTGGTGAATTCTTTATTGATTTTATCAGACCAGTCTCCCTAATAAAAGTCAAGTTCGAATTCATCAATGGTGTCATCTTAATCGTTACTGGTGTACCAGACTCAATAATATCAGCAATAATATCTTCTGCAGAGTTAGTATCTTTAGTAGATTCTAGTATCTTTTTCCTTTGCACCATATCTAAATAGAAACCCAAAGAATATACTTTAAAATACGAAATCGGTAAAGATCTGGTACCGTAACCTAATAATATTGCATTATGATTAAAATAAGGTTCATTACTCTCCATGGGCCTACCATCTTCCGTAATTGCATTCTTAGCGTATAAATATTTAGGGAATTGTTTAATATTGTCATTTACCGTAACATAGGTTTGTTCCGGCATAACGTATGATACCTTATCAGGGGATGGTTGGTATTGGTAGTATAAAGCAGCTGTAGCCACGGCGATTGAACCACCCCATAACCATTTATTGAACGATTTCTTAGCTGGTTGGGCTGTATTCAAAGTAGTCGAGTATAGTCTTTTACTGATCAAAGATTTCAGCATTGTTGTGTTAATCGTAGTATGAATAAGGTTTTATAAGTGGTTGTGGGAGTGGGTAGGAATATCTAAAATTATATAAGATGAGAAACCCCAGTGTTGTCAACTGATTATTAATTAAAAAAAAAGTTACATAGCGAAGATCATTGAAGAGAGGCTAAGGTAAGTAAGATGACGGGGTATGTGGAAGATGTTTTAATTTCCACGGAAGAGCTCGTGGAGTGTAGCGTCTGCGTTTGTTTCCGTGTCCAGTGCCTTGGTTCTGACGTTCTTAAGTTCTTGCTTGTGGAGTTCGATGATGCGTTGTGTTTCGAGCTCTAGATTTTTCACTGTTTGGAGAGTTGTTAGTAAGAAGGTTCTGCTTGTTGCTGTGAGTGGCTTGCCCACTTTGTTGATATATACGTACGTTTCTGGTCCAGTTGTCGTAAGACCTGCTGTCTGACTTGCTCGCTGTTGGTTGCTGCCTCTGGGTTGGACATCGATATTAGATTCTTTCGTAGTTGAGGCTTGTTTGGACTGATTATGGAAGAAAGGGAAAGAGATTTTTCTTCAGCAGAGTAGCAGTTAGGTGGGTAATACTTCCATGTAGGAGGTTGAATATGTCTTGTTTATGTATGTGAAAAAGAAATATCGTAAGAAAAACCATGCTGATGTAATCTGCTTACTCACCACCTCAATGAACTTAGTAAGATTACTAACGCTTACCTCATCTTGCTTACCTCAGCATCCAAAGTGGCGTTAAAAGATAATTTTCAATTTTAAATAAAAATTAACTTGACAATTACAGAGATAATAAGTACTGCTGCAATTTTTTCTATAGGTAAAAATGGTTCTAGAGGCTACTGTTCTGATTATTGACAACAGTGAATATGCCAGAAACGGTGATTTCCCCAAGACAAGATTCGAATCTCAATTGGACTCCATTGAATTCATTTTCCAAGCCAAAAGGAACAGCAATTTAGAGAACTCTATTGCTTTAATATCAAGTGGTTCAGAAACACCGCAAATCTTATCCACTTTCACAAATGAATTTGGTAAATTATTATCAGGACTGAAAGAGCTCAAAATATCAAACACAAAGATTAACTTGAAAAACTCATTAGAGATTGCTTCTTTAATCTTGAAACATAGGCAAAATAAATTACAACATATGAGAATTATTCAATTCGTATGTACACCAATCACTGAAGATATAAACGATTTATTAAATTTAGCCAAAAGTTTGAAACAACAAAATATAGCCATCGATTTTATAAATTTTGGTGAAATTGATCATAATACTGATATATTGAATCAAATAATTGAAACAGTGAACGTACCAGGTGAATTTGAATCACATTTGTTAACCGTTAGAGCAAATAACGGAAGATTGTTATATGAAAATATCGCTACCTCACCAATTATCTTAGATGAAAGTTCCATGATGAATAATGAATTTGGTAATGGTGCTGGTACAGCTGGTGGTATGGATCAAGGTTTCATGGATTTCGGTGTAGATCCATCCATGGATCCGGAATTAGCAATGGCATTAAGATTATCTATGGAGGAAGAACAACAAAGACAGGAGAGAATAAGACAAGAGGAGCAAAACAATAGTAATAATAATAATGATAATGCCAATAACGATACAGAAAACGTTGAAGAGAATAAATAGACCATTTGGCAATAAGTAACAGTATGTATTTTCTCATATAATATCAACCACTAATAAAAAAAAAAAAATCAGTAATAGTAATTGGAACAAATTTTGCGAAATACAAATTCAATGGGTTAAGTACACAAAAATATATATAATAAATCATCGATGAAAAAAGACCTATTTAATTAATCTTTGAGCAGCTTTAATAACGTCACCTAAGACACCAGCAGCAGTAACGTCAGCACCAGCACCAGCACCCTGAATAACTACTGGATTGGTGTAACGTTTAGTCTTGATGGAAATAACGTTATCAGAACCCTTTAATGCGGCAAATGGATGTGAATGATCGTATTTTTGAATACCCACAGAAGCCTTTTGTGTCTTTAAATCTACTGAACCAATAAATCTTAACACTTTACCTTCTTTAGCAGCATCAGATTTTAATTGAGTCAATTCATCGTCATATTCTGGTAATTTAGACATAAATTCATCCACAGATTCGACAGATTCCAATGGTTTAGGAATTAATGATTGCACTGGGAAAGAAGTTGGATTTTGTACTGGTAATCCAGAAATTCTAGCTACAATGGTAACTTTTCTGGCCACGTCTAACCCATTCAAGTCATCTCTTGGATCAGGTTCAGTGTAACCTAATTGCTTAGCAACTTTAACCACATCAGAAAATTTAACATCATTTAATTCAGATGTTGAAAATTCATTAAATATGTATGAAAGTGTACCACTGAAGATACCTTCAATTTTTTCAATTTCATCACCTGTTTGAATAATTTCTCTTAAGAAACTGATAATTGGTAAACCAGCACCCACAGTAGCTTCATGGTATACCAACCCATCAGTGGCTCTACCAGCAAATAATTCATTCCAAACGGAAATATCAGAAGAGAAGGCCTTCTTGTTTGGAGTAGCAATAGAGATACCAGCCTCGACTATCTTTGGATAGAATTCAGCAATATAAGCACTGGAAGTATTATCCACAAGAATTGGTGGTAAAGAGGATTTTTTCAAATAGTCGATGATTTCTGGGATAGATAATGGTTTGTCGTTGACGGCAGCTAACTGAGTCTTCCAATCTTCATTAGAGAAGTCTAATGGTTTGTAATCCTTGTTGTATAAAGTACCATTTGCTTCAGAGATTAAGACAACATTGTAGGTAATTGGAGATTTCATTGCGACAATTTGGTTCAAGAATGAACCACCGACAACACCGGCACCAATAACAGCGACATTAACAGCTTTAGACATTTTTCAATACGAGTTTGCTTTATCAATGAGGGCAGAAGTTAAGTATGAATTGAATTTTTGATGAAGGAAAAATTGAGTCAAATAAAAATTGTGTGAGGTCACGTGCGCAAAAAGATTCCGTTGTGTTAGGGTTTGAATTATGCTGCAACGGTTTCCAGCCCTATTGAGCCCTACAACGATAAAAGGGCTTGCTTCAGTACGGGAACCATGAGTTTCCTGCTGGCGTGGGTGTTCAGTTGGTCGAACTCGTATAGTGGGGGTGCAGTGGGATCCACATGGGTGGTGCGGACCTCCTCTGACTCCAGCGGTTGCAATTGCAAAGTGCCGCTGATTGATTGGATAGTTTGCGGTATGATTTCCATAGCGGCGAGTCTCTCACTTGGTACAATAACCATTTGCCTCTTGAACGTGTCCTTTTTCGAGTACGAAGCCATCAGCATGATCGCATCAATGTCGAATTCTTGAATGAAATCTTGACACACTTTTCTCACATTATCAGGTCCTTCATAATGTTTATAGATCCAATTTATAGATTTCACTAAAGATGCAATTCCCACTTTAATACTACCATGACTGGTAGTTGTCATTTCAAATTGCTTATAATCTTTCCTAAACACATCTCTTAAGGGCAGACCCTTAATATCTTTCTTCAATTTTTTCAAATGTTTGAAATATTGTTCAGCCTCTTCCTCTGTCATGGGAGATGCCTTAGCATATATTTGCCACATCTCAATATCTGTGGGCTCCATTTTGTGCTTAAAATTTGCAGTGTCCAACATGACAGCACCACGTAGCAAATAAATCATTTCTGTCATCTTATCCAGTGAACCAATTTGCTCATACCAATATTTGAAAACTAATGATGAACAACTACCACATGTTTCCACTATACGTGGGTTAGCATCCAAATGTAACTTCAGATCTTCATGATGATCTATAACACCTCTGACATCATTGATCAATTCACCGGATTCGTTGACTAATTGATTATGATCCACTAATATAGCATCTATTTCTATCTTTTCCTGTCTCCACTGTCTCAAATCTTCCAGGAAGAATAACATATCAGTGGTAACTTTGTACTCATCCTCCAACGTGTTCAAAATATCTTTCCTTAGGGCCAAATCAGCACGAGGAATATTAATTAATGGATAGATGATCGTCTCATTTTTCACATATTGATAAAAAGAATACGATAAGGCGCTAGTAACAGAATCAAAATCTGCAGACTCATTACCTGTAACGAGTTTCAACCTACTTCCCAAAGGCAATTGCTTCAATTTGAACAAAAAGCTACGCAAAGTGAGTGATGACATCGCTTATGTCTTCGAAAGATTTCACTCTTCAACTTTTTTTTTCAATTTTTTTCCTGGTTTATCATGGAAAATGGAAGGTGCCACATTAAGTGGCATATGCCAACTGCATCGAAAGCCACTGTCTCTTGCTCACCTCTGCCGGTGTTAAGGAACTGTTACCATACGTGATAGGAATCATTTCTTGGTAAAAATATGTAAGTCCTACGGTGAAAACGAGCAATGTTACAACATGCTTAATTTTTCTCTTCTTGTCTCTTGGTTGAATGTCAAATGGACCCAACGGGTACGAAAGGGTATCCAGTACAGTAGCTGTGAATAACGACAGCAACATGTGAGCAGGTAGATAATGATGTAGAAATTTTTGTCTGTTCATAAGGAAAAACGGCAAGTAATGCCACAACCAGCCTGAAAGCAAAAACAAATTTGGACCATATAATCTATCTCTCACTGTATTATTGAAGTACTTGATACCTCTCTTCTGAGTAAATATATCGATAAGGATGAGAAATGCGAAAATCAAGATACTGGTAATTTGTACCCAGTAACCCACAATATTACCAATAAAATAAATTTGTCTTCTTTCAGCATTTTTTGTCCAATAAAGTACACCACGTAGACTAAATGGCCATTCCCAAGGTTGAGAAGCGTATATGTGTTCCGATGTTAGTTCATTGTTGTGGGCAAACATAGATAGCTGCAATTCTGTCCATTTCTCAAAGAAGGACAATTTACTATTATTTGGATCATTTGGTACAATTCTATCATATTGCTCTTTATTATCAGATGAATAGTTGATTATATCATAAATCATCCATGTTAGGTCACTTCGGTCGAAATCTTTTATACCACAAATTTCTTGTGTAAAATTTGACCACTCTGGTAATAATTCTTCATTATGCGTCCAAGCGACTCGGTTATTTATTGGACTATACAGTTGGAATAAACTTCGATTGGCTTTCAATAAATGGTTTTGATCAATTTCTCTTATCGATTTGAATTGGAAAATGGTTTCATTAGTCCTATCATGAATTGTTGTTACTTCTTCATTAAATCCTGATAAAGGTGATGCCACATCATGCATGCAAAGAAACTTATCAGTATTAATATGCTTCAATCTGAACATATCATTTAGTTGAAGTTGGTCATAAGATTCAAGTTCTCCAGCGGGTATAATTTGCCAAATGTTATCATCGTCAGTCTTGTCATTAGAAGCAACCACTATGTTATTTTGCGATGATACTCTACCGTTCTTATATTGGAATGGATATTGCATATCTTTGGAATTAAGGAAAGCTTCAGTAAATGTATGTCTAAGTGTCACTATATCGTAATATTTAACCACAGGGGAATGATATATGTCATAAGTAGATTGAATCAACGTGTCTTGGAATTCTTCAGACATGAACATTGCATCTTCTGATGAATGAACCAAAAGTTGAAAATGAATCGCAAACCAAGATAAATATATGATGAATGGTACAAATACCAAAATGTTTAATCTTCTGATCAAATGTCTCATAAATAATCTAATTGTTAATCCAAATCTGAAATCTAACAATTGCCATAAATTCAATATCACTGCAGTGCCAATAAATCCATATGTGAACACTCCAACATATTTGATTGAGATTGTGCACGATAATGAAATACCAGTGAATAATAGCCATTGATACCATTCAAAAGTGAAACTTTTCTGCATACATTGATATTTATAGAACCTGATATAGCAATATGTGGTCAAAGCGATAGACCAAATCAACATTGCGTCTAGCATGATTAAGCGTGAGCTCAATATTTGAGCATTGTCCAATGACACTAATAAGCAACCAAAGAAACAAGAAGATGCCCTAAGATTTAATTGTTTCAGTATTTTGAACATAACGAAGACCGTCGAAACACCAAACACTACACTCGATAATCGATAGAGGATGTATGGTGGTGCAATAGAGGAATCGGCAATATAAGAATCACCTATTTGTTCAAATTGGAACGAACCGTCATAATTGGACATATATCCAAGCAATGCAAACCATAATTTAGCCAATGGAGGATGCAAATCAAAGAACCATTCTCGTTGTAGATATAGAGATGCAAACCTACCAAAATGGGTCTCATCAAAAACCACTTCGCTTGGGTTCTCCACTCGGTACACTCTGGTAAACAATGCAACAAGACACACCAACCACTGTGCAATTTCGTAGTTTCGTCTACTGTCGGGCAACCCGCCCAGCAAGGAAACACCACCACACAGTTGCAGCATCTACGTCTCAGTTTCTTGTCCAACCAAACCTTTCGATGAGTTCTGAGACCTTTAAATTTTTTGAGACGTTCCTTTTCAAGACCAGTAAACAAAGGCTCATCGGTGAGGTGGAACTAACGAACAGACACCATCTACACTCTCTGACACTTTGCAATTTGTTTCAGACATGTTCTCACGTTGTTCGTCGCGTTCAGCTCGTTTTCTGGGCCCCAGTTTGGCCCGTTCTGTGGCTACGAGTGTGAAACCAGCCGCTACCACTTTTAGTACTAGTACTACCTTACGTAAACCAGTGGTCGAGACAGCCACAAAGTTAGCCACGTCCACGAAGGACACACAAGGGAAAGGTACCAGCACTGTCAAGAAGTATTCAAAGACTTTACCGCAATCGTTGAACGGAAGAACCACGATTGGCAACCAACAATTAGAAACTACCACCCCCACTGAAGACGTGGCATCACAACCAGTGCAAGAACTGGACATCAAGGAGATCGATTGGTACAGGTCCTGGCACGGACTGGGTGCGAGAGCCTTCAGTAAAGCCTCGCAAATGGCCCTTCAAGAACCGTTAAACCATAAGGATATAGAGATTAAACCAGATGGTATACTGTATTTACCAGAGATCAAGTACCGTAGGATCTTGAACCAAGCGTTTGGTGCTGGTGCGTGGGGGCTTGTACCACGTTCTGAGACCATTGTGACGAGCAAGTTGGTCACTAGAGAGTACGCGTTGATCTGTGAGGGCCAGTTGGTTAGTGTGGCCAGAGGTGAACAGGACTATTTCAACGAGGACGGGATCCCCACTGCCACTGAAGGTTGCAAGAGTAACGCCCTGATGAGGTGTTGTAAAGATCTCGGTGTGGCTTCAGAGTTGTGGGACCCAGTGTTCATCAAGAAGTTCAAAGAGGAGTACTGTCAGGACAAGTTCGTGGAACACGTCGTCACGAAGAAGAAGAAGAAGATCTGGCTCAGAAAGGACAGGAAGGTGGAGTACCCGTATAAATAGTTCAGTCCTTGTATAGCGCACATTTTATAGCCAGTCAGTAGAGAAATTACAAAATTTCACTTGTTTATTACACAATCTAAACTTCACCTACGCTAACACAAATACACTTATTTGTTATGTGGCGGTCTGGAAAGTTAGCACTGGTACTGTCAGCTCTACTGCTGGATGCCACAGCTGCTGTGTCGGCGCCCTGGAATTACAACTTCCACGCTCATGAGCTCGAGAAGGTCCCGTTACGTGAACTGCAACTGGGTGCAATCAACTTCCTACACACAACAGACACACACGGGTGGCTCGGTTCACATCCCGTACAGAAGGATTACGACGCAGATTGGGGCCAGTTTGTGTCGTTTGTGGATCAGTTCAAAGAACACAGACTAAATGAAGACCAAGATCTTTTGGTCATCGATACGGGTGACAAACATGATGGTAACGGTCTCAGTGACGCTACAGAGCCTAACGGTATTGCCAGCATACCTATCTTCAACGAGATGAACTATGATCTGTTGACTTTGGGGAATCACGAACTGTATTACGAGGATAGAGTCATATTGGAATACTATTCCACAGCGCAATCAGAGAAATTTAAGAACAAATACGTCTGTAGTAACGTTAATTTTATCAATGATGAAGGTGAAGAAGTGACATTCGGTAACAAATACGTATATTTAGAGACCCCGAAGAACAAATTTAGAGTCTTGGCTCTTTCATTCATATTCAATTATCAAATGAGGAACACTAGGGCAAAAGTGACTAAACCAACTTTGGAGTTGGAAAAACCATGGTTCCATGAAATGTTGAAACATTACAATAACACTAATATAGATTTGCTAATTGTCTTTGGCCATTTACCAGCGACAGATTTAGACTACCAAGAGATAAATCAACTTCATGACTCTTTGAGACATCATTTTGGTCACAATTTAACCATTCAATATTTCGGCGGTCATAGTCATATTCGTGATTTTGTCAGCCTAGACAAGAGAGCCACTTGCTTACAAAGTGGTCGGTTTGCTGAAACTGTGGGATTTTTGTCCATTATTAATTTGACCACTGATAAACCAATTTTCTCACGTCGTTACATCGATTTTAATAAAAAATCATTCTCTCATCATGCAAACGTCACAGAATCTAATTTACAAACTCTGAAAGGTGAAAAAGTTTCCAATAGTATAAATCAATTAACCGTAGAACTCAGTTTGAATAAACAATATGGGACAGTGAAAGAAAATTATTTTATGTTTGCAAGACCCATCGAATCACCTAACAACATTTACAACTTAATCAAGAATAAAATTTTGCCAAGCTTACAACAGGATTCAAATAGTGATGATCCCAATTACCATTATGTTATCGTAAATACTGGTGCCATTAGATTCGATCTTTTCCAAGGTCCGTATACAAGAGCCACTGAATTTAGTGTATTGCCCTTCAATAACACATGGAAATATATTAAACTACCTCTTTGGATAAGTAGACAAATAGAAAATTATTTAAATCAGGAACGAATTATTGCTACTTTATCGCCACCTGGCATAACTAAATTATTGAAAATGCAATCAGATAGACCCTTGGAGTGTCCATTCATTAAACTGCCATTATTAAGTGAAGGTTATGTTACATTGGATGATTTTGGTTGTGATGGTGATGACACTTTACATAATTCACAACTAATATATCCAATTCCAAACGTATTACAATATAATAATATTCCTCATGACTTCAATGATGATGATACTACAATGGTGGATTTTGTCTTTTTCAGTTTCTTACAAGCTGACATCTTGGCCGTCATAGAAAGGATACAAATCGAATTAGGTGAAGATAAAGAAACGAAAAGATATACTGCAAATGATTGTTTGAATTATGATGCTAAATCATTACAACTACTATTGCGTGAGTATATTATTTCTGATCAACTTTGATCTGCTTTTTCTGAAATTTTGCAATGAATATTCTGGGCTAAGCTATTTAAAAGTAAATGACTATATATACAAAATATATATATACACATACGATCCATACTACATAGCATTTATATAACAGGAAGCAATCCATATGAAAATTCCTAACTATCTTAAAGTCAAAAATCATATGGCAAATTTTAATAAATGCATTTTATTTAATTATTTTTGGATAGATAATAGAAGTCAGTGATTTATATTTTAAATATTATATTTGTTAAAGATTTATATGAATAAAAAGGTTATTATACAATAATTTAATTAATTTATAAACCTTGTTGAGCTCTTCTTCTATCACGTTCTTCAGCAATAGATAATTTAATACCCTTACCCTTTGGTAAAGAAATGTATGGTTTACCTGGTTCACCAATGATGAAAACATTGTTTAATCTGGTAACAAAAGTGTTGTCTAAGGAATCCTTGATGTGAACTAAATCAAAACCACCATCATGTCTTTCCTTGTGAACAATGGTACCGATTCTACCCAAGTTACGACCACCAGTAACGTAAACTAATTTACCAGCATCGAATTTGATAAAATCAGTAATTTTACCGGTAGCTAAGTCAATCTTAACAGTGTCATTAACTTTGATGTTTGGATCTGGGTATCTGATGGTTCTACCGTCGTGAGTAACAACGTATGGAACACCCTTCTTACCTAATTGGACTCTCTTAACTTTACCTAATTTGTAAGAAGCTTCTTCATCAGTGATACGGTGAACAGCGAATCTACCCTTAACGTCGTAAACTAATCTAAAGTTTTCGTTAGTAGCTTCTAAAGTAATAACATCCATAAAACCAGCTGGGAAAGTAGTGTCAGTTCTAACTTTACCATCGACTTTAACGTGTCTTTGCATTAAGATAGCTTTAACTTCACGACCATTTAAGGCATATCTTAATCTATTTCTTAAGAAAACGATTAATGGTAAAGATTCTCTTAATTTATGTGGACCAGCAGATGGTCTTGGAGCGTAACAACCAGATAATTTATCTAATAACCAATGATGTGGAGCTGCTAATCTCTTCAAATGCTTCTTTGGACCTCTAGCCATCTTTAAATCAATTTACTATTCTTTTATCAGTGAAGGGAAATTAATTAGTTGCAAATTGAAAAAATGTTAATAAATTTTATTTAATCTTTCGATGAACAAAACGATTGTCAAATATTTTTCGCGGGTGCGCGTTGGGCCATAGGCAGGGGTACTTTGGATTCCGGGGAGGACCTTGCTGTTTAGCGGGAGATTTCAGGAAGAGCGGGTTAAGTTCTAGGCAAACAGAGCTCTGTGGCTGCCCTGACGCCTGCTCCCGGAAACCACTGACTGGCCTTCTTCGGAGAATGATCCCAAAAAAGGCTGTCCGAAAAGAGAAAATGTTGGTTTTATATCCAAAAGCAGCAGAACAACTAAAGAAAACAGAAAACTAAAAAAACAAAAAAGTATTATTTCCAGAATGTACGGGTGTATAGTTCAACAGTCACACTTTTCTTAATCATAAATTTTGAGTTTGTGACGTTTTTTGGTATTCTTCTACGACCAAAGTGTCTGGTTTGATCTTGCCTTTTCCTCTCAATCAAGGTATGCGGTCTTGCCTGTGGTCTAATAAATAGACTTAAGGGCATCCACAGATTGCTATGCCATAGAAATTCAGAAACCTTTCAGCCCATATGTAGTTTTTCGAGCGTAATGGAGTACTTACTGTAACATCTTGAATAATAAAAGTATTTATATATATATGTGAATTACCAGACAAGAGAGAATTGTCCATAACTTTCTAGACCAAGACTCCATTTTCTGAGATCTTAAGGTATTTTTTACATTTTTATGCAGTTCTTAAAAAACTGAAACTTAACAACAAAATAATAAATCAAGATGGACTTTCAATGCATTTTTTTACAGAAAACCTGGGAACTTCTCGTATTACTCTAAGCTTTTCAGTCTAAGGAAAGAGACGCCATCACAACCCCATCAACCCCTTTGCTATCTATATTGTGATGCAACTGCTTTCAATCGGTTGTCTTATAGTCATTTCCACATCTTATTGTAGGGCAACATTCAACACTTTTAACAAGACAGAATTAGCATCGAAAAGAGAATCTGTCAAATCGTTAATTACTTTCACATTAGATCAGTACTTGCAACATGGCTATCCATATGATGAAGTGAAACCATTCAGTTGTGAACCAAAATTTAGAAATTTTGATGATATAAACGATATCGGTACAAATGACGTATTGGGTAATTTTACCACTACTTTAATTGACTCACTGACTACCGTGGCAGTCATCGGTGATAGAGAATTATTCCTTGAAATGACCAATTTGGTACATTCCACTTATTCAAATTATAATTTAACATTTGCAATTAATTCTACAGTTCAGGTCTTCGAAACCACAATTAGAATAATCGGCGGATTAATCTCATCACATTTATATGCAACAGACCCTAACAAAAAAGTATATTTGGGCAATGACTATAGGGATGATTTCTTACTGAAATTGGCTAAAGATATGGCCGATAGGTTATTGAAAGCTTATTTGACACCAACTGGATTACCCTTCCCGAGAATCAATTTATTGAATGGTATGAAAGGTTTACCAAATCAATTAATTGATGAGAATAATGCAGCCGGTATAGCGTCACCAATTTTTGAATTTACATTATTATCATACTTAACATATGATGAGAAATATGCCAAGATTAGTAGATTTGCATTTGAAAAAATTTGGTCCAAGAGATCGAATCTCGATCTTCTACCGATGTCAATAAATCCACTCACTACAAGACTTTATATGACACAAACAGGTATTGGTGCATCAGTGGATTCGTTTTACGAATATGCACTAAAATCATCAATTTTGTTTAACGATGATTCATTATATAAAATTTGGGAAAAATCTTATAATGCATTAAAAGTTACCAGTAAGAGTGATTGGTTCTATACTAATATTTTCAGTCATACGGGACAATTATCATCACATTGGATTGATTCATTGAGTGCATTTTTCCCCGGTTTGCAAGTGTTATATGGTGATGTGGAAGATGCCAAATTGAAACATTTAATGTCATTGAAACTTTGGAATACTTTTGGTGGTATACCAGAGAGATGGAATTTCCAAATCTTCATGAATCAAAATCATATGGAAAATTTAACTGATGAACAATCAATTAGCAATGTATTATCTCTGGAGTGGTATCCCTTAAGACCGGAATTTATTGAATCCACTTATTTTTTATATAGAGCCACGAAGGATCCATTTTATTTAAATATTGGTTATAGAATATTAGATGATCTATTATTTCGATTTAAGAAAGATTGTGGACTTTGTGGTATTCAAGATATTGCCAAGGGTGAATTTCAAGATAGAATGGAGACATTCGTCATCAGTGAGACATTAAAGTATTTATATTTATTATTCGATGACGATAATGAAATTCATCATGGTCGAGATAATGTTATATTTAGTACAGAGGCACAACCAGTTTGGCTAAGTAATGATATGATACGAAACTACGAGCAAAATAAATTTTTTAATGATACTTCATATATGGAACATTTAATCAAATGTGAACAAGAGGAAATGGAAATTTTGCAATGGAATGAGAGGTACGTTAAATCAAAGGCAGCAGGTGAAGAAATTACAGTTGATTTTAATACATTGGATGAATATTATAGACATTTACCAGTGGATCCCGTCATTGAAAATTTGATACCTGGGATAGGTCAATGTCCCCTGTTAGACAAGTCAGAATATTTAAGTGATTTTATCTTTTCTCCCATGTTAAGTAATTTTGATAGATTATTCGAGATTGACCATCGTTATAATGATACTTTATTGCAACCATATTATCAAAAGGAGTATCCTATGATTGAAATTGATGATAGATTTTACCATTGGTATGCAGATCCACGTAAAAGTATATGTCGATTCCCCTCCACTACGGAATCATTTGAATTAATGATTTCGTTTGATGGTGAGTACACACCGATTACAATTGATAAAGATGACAGGGGACATATTGATACAGTGACTATGAAATACATGACAGGTACGAGGAAATTTCGAATGGAGCTATTGCAACCTAATCAAATAGACACATTTAATCAAGAAATCTTAGAGGTTGACAACATGCAAATACCGCGTAGAGATCTACATACTGGTACCAAAGGGAGGCCCAATCCGAGGGACAATGGTGTGGTAGTGTACAGAGTCACTGTAGTGGATGGCCAACCACTGCAAAATGACACAATTGTGCAAATAAACGGGCCAGAGTTCATGGCCCAGATGGACTCGCAAAGAGAACAGCAAGACAGTGCCTTGCTGGCGGGTTTCAATATACATAAACAAGTATTGCTGGGTGGCATTCCCGTGGTGAACCTGTTCCTGGTTTGAAGATGGCCATGCATGCTTCGTATCAGGCACTACTAAGTGGGACATAGTGGAATACCGGACAGAGTCACGTGCTAGCACGTGTGTGTCCGGGTGGCAGCCGCAAAAAGAAATGTACTGTTTGGAGCAATCACCATGGAGTCACCCTTCTAAGTAGCTCTCTAAGTCCCTCTCCAAGTGCCCTTGAAGTCCCGTACCCACCTGCAGTGTCATCTGGTGCGCCTTTCCTGCGGGAGTTGAATCCACTGCTTTGCTTAAGCAGAGAATGGAAAAACACACAGGTAAATAAAACCGAATTATATAATCCAGAAAAAAAACAAATTTCTTAATCTTTCCCTCTTATTTGGCCAGCCAAGCACTATAAATATCCACCTGCCGCTTGCCTATTCTTGTCTTTGGTGCTGGAATAAAGACTCACTAGGGTACGTACAGCTATCAAGTTACCTTGACTGCCCCGAAAGAAACGAATTTTCAGTGCTTATTAGATTTACCCATTTATTATTTATTATTTATTAAATTATTTATTTACTTTTTTTTTTATCCTTTCTTTAAACACTTTTCAAACTTTATTGATACACGTTTAGATATTCGTTTTACGAAACATTAGTGATACACTAAGATTATAGATTTTTACATTCAAACCTTTTTTCTTTTTCAACAAGAAAAAGAAATTCGTTGAAATAAAAACAAAGATTAACTTTTCACCCCCCCTGCCTTCTACTCTCTCTTTCATTCTAAATACATACTATTTAGAAGTTACTAACTATTTATTCAAACCTATACTCTACTTTATTTTTGTTCATACAGGATGAATTTTTTCAGTACAAAGCAGCATTATCAACAACAACAACAGCAAACAAATCAAAACCAGTTTGGTAGTAATCTGACTAAGATTCCATCTAACAATGGATTTTTCCCAAATTTTACTTCACAAACTGCTACTCCTACTACTGCATTAAGTCAAAGTTCTTATGCTATGGGTACTACTGGGATTTCTCAAGATGATTCGTCATCTTGTGATACTCATAATGAAAACACCGATAATACCAACAACAGTAGTAGTAATCAAGAAAACAACAATACCATAAATGATAACAATACCCAAAATAATAACAACAGTCACTTCTATACCAATGATCAATACAATAACCACATACTCGGACATAATAACCAGAACAAGATTAATAATAATAATGAAAATATCAACACTACTGCTCATTACAAAAACAGTAAACTCACTAATGAATTTTCTGCTAAACAGTCTTTAACTAACGTCTCAAATAACTATAAAAATTATAGTCAACATTCTTCTGCTAACACTAACTCTACAACCACCACTACATCCACGGGACCATCAAGTGGTATACCCAGAGGTAAATTAGAAGTCACCATTGTAGAGGCCAAGAATTTATCCACAAGAAATAATGAATCACAACCATACGTGGTTTGTACTTTTGAAAGTTCAGAATTCATTTCAGATATACCAGAATCTGTGGATAATAAGACAACTTATTTAAATAATCGTCACCCGGGTACCACAGGTTTACCTGCCATAAAAGAACATTTGATTAAAAAACCTCTATTTACTCATAGATCATCTTCACAATTAAATAAATTAATTGATTCTAATTTAGATGATTCAAATGATGATAAATTAAATTGTATTAATAGTGCTAATCCCACATGGCATCATACCACTGCGTTTGATGTCTTAGCGGCACATTCTGAATTAGATATATCTGTTTATGATGCTGCTAATGATGATATGTTTTTAGGTCAAGTTAGATTACATCCAAATATTCATACTGAACAAAATATATCACATAATCAATGGTATAAATTACAAAGTCGTGTATTAGATGAAATCGTCACAGGTGAAATCTTAATTAAATGGCATTACACTTCCACCAAGAAGAGACATTATGGTCCACAAGATTTTGATGTCTTAAGATTATTAGGTAAAGGTACTTTCGGTCAAGTTTATCAAGTTAAGAAAAAGGATACAAAGAGAATTTATGCTATGAAAGTACTCTCAAAAAAAGTTATTGTTAAGAAAAATGAAGTAGCTCATACAATTGGTGAAAGAAACATCTTGGTTAGTACCGCAACAAAATCATCACCATTTATTGTTTCATTGAAATTTTCCTTCCAAACACCAACAGATTTATATTTAGTCACTGATTACATGAGTGGTGGTGAACTATTTTGGCATTTACAAAAGGAAGGTAGATTCACTGAAGACCGTGCTAGATTCTATATTGCAGAACTAGTTTTGGCATTGGAATATCTTCATGACAATGATATCGTTTATAGAGATCTAAAACCAGAAAATATCTTGTTGGATGCTAATGGTAATATTGCTTTATGTGATTTTGGTCTTTCTAAAGCAGATTTAAAAGATCGTACAAATACATTTTGTGGTACAACAGAATACCTGGCACCAGAATTATTATTAGATGAAACTGGTTATACTAAAATGGTAGATTTTTGGTCATTAGGTGTGTTAATTTTTGAAATGTGTTGTGGTTGGTCACCATTCTTTGCTGAAGATAATCAAAAAATGTATCAAAAAATTGCATTTGGAAAAGTTAAATTTCCTCGTGATGTCTTATCACCAGAAGGTCGTTCATTTGTGAAAGGTTTATTAAATAGAAACCCAAAACATAGATTAGGTGCCATTGATGATGGTAGAGAATTAAGAGCACATCCATTTTTCGCTGATATAGATTGGGAAGCATTAAGACAGAAAAAGATACCACCACCATTTAAACCACATCTTTTATCAGAGACGGATACATCAAATTTTGATCCTGAATTTACACAAACTTCAACATCATACATGAATAAACAACCATTTGCTGCCACACCATTATCACCTGGTATGCAAGCGAAATTTGCTGGATTCACATTTGTGGATGAGTCTGCAATGGATGAACATTATAATAATAATAATAGTAATACGTATAATAATCGTAAATTTTTACAAAATTCATATTTTATGGAACCTGGATCATTCATTCTGGGTAATCCAAATTTACCACCCGATGAAGATGTTATTGATGATCATGATGATTCACACGATAAAAGAATTAATAATAATGTAGATGATGTGGATCAAAATATGGATTTTGATGTGGATCAACATATGGATGATGAGTTTGTAAGCGGTAGATTCGAAATTTAAAATCGTAATTACTAATTTCTAAGTTCCAATAAAACCTTCAAAAAAAAAAAAGTTTACGTACGTGAATAAAACCAGTTCTTTTTTCTTTTTATTTCATTTCAATTTGATACAGCAACGCTTAACCATGTTCCCTCATACTTATTTTACTCTTTGAAATAATTCAAGTAAGTATGCAAAAAAAATGGTAATCTTCCCTTTTTCTTTTTAATAGAGTGAATTTGAAAAATTTTGTTTCAATTGTAATATTTTGATGTTTGATATAATCAGTAAATATTATATAAAAATAAGTTTATATTTTAGGTATAATAGTCTTTTATATCAATAGAAAATTTTTACGACAATTATATATCGATGAGTAGGATGGATATGCATAAGACGATCATTCAAGAAACGAAATTATTTCCCAATACCAATCATCAGTTGTTGCATCAGTTGATGCATCAGTTGTCACACATAAAGAATGTTACCATGACAATAATTGATTCCATAATGAAAATGCAAACACGAAAAATTTTGACAACTTGAGGCTTTTTCTCTAAACAGAAAAGATTTGCAAGAATATAACGTCTTCGAAAAGTACTTGATAACGTAATCGAAAAGTAAATACTCTTTCTGATTAATCCTGGATTCCACCTGGATTTCACATAGTGTACATTAATCACTGAGCATGGTCTTAGATAGAAGAATAATACGATTAATTCTCCAAGTATTAAAATATTATATTATCTATTTGTCCGTCAGGCTCGAACCACAGGCTTATATGAAAAGACTTGATCTGATAGAAAAACCAACTAAACCAAACCAAGCAAATTTCAGAGTTTGAGGTTTTCAAGATGCCCGACAGGATCACGTGGAAGCTCCTTTACTTGTAACCTAATTTGTTTCCTACTCTATAGTTTCCGTACATACTACCATATCTTGTGACATTAGAGAAGTCCTTGTCTTACAACAGCGAGTTGGAAACCATCGACATTTGAAATTTTGGCTGTGTCCGGGCAACCGTCTGTTAAATCACTTTGAAATTCCGAAAAATCGTAATTGAAAAATTGATAACAACTTTACTCAAAGCTTGACTCAAATAGCGATTTTGGACAGGATTTACCGTAGTCACACTACACAAACAGTAGGCAGCTTTTGATTAAATTGCCTTTTAATATAGTTTAGTGTTGTCTTTGCTGTCTTTCCAGAAGAGAAAACATCGTTTACTGGCTAAAAATTGTAATAATAATAAGATTGTCATAAAGAAAATCTCGATTTCATTTTTGTTTGAAGCTTTCAATTTTGAACTCATACTCTTTATTCTACCATTTTGACATTCTTTATAACCTCTCTTTGGACATACTTTCTTTTTGCACTGTTCATTTTTGCCATTTCTACGACTTTTACATCAATCAGGAAATAATATAATGAGTTTTAATGATATTAGCTACAATTTGAACAACGCTAACAATAATCCTAATCCGAGTCATCACTGCCATACTAAGCAGGAACCTCTTGATCCAAATATCAATGCTGCTACTGCTATTGCAGATAATAATAACCTGCTCAACATAAACAATGATAATGGATTGATTACGGGAAATAATACAACGAACACAAATACAAACAGTAATTTCACATCTCCTTCCATGGATATATCTAATGAAATAATGAATGATTTGATGCAATCGAACCAACAAAATTCACAGTCAACTATGATTCCAAATCAACATGGTTTATCTAATATAAATATTCAACCGTCTACTCAACATTTGCAACAACATCCACATCACCAGCAACAACAGCAACAACAACCACAGCAGCCACAACAACCACAACCACAACAGCATTCAAAACTCATAGTCACTAGACAAGCTCCAATAAATCAAAATATCATATCTACAGCAAATATTCTATCTACTCCATCTTCAACCACTAAAGTTCCCTCCAATGAATTTGTACGTAAATTATTCAACATCTTAGAGACAAATTTATACCCAGAAATTGTTCGCTGGACAGATAGTGGTAATAGTTTCGTCGTTATAGATACAGGTAAATTTACTTCACAAATATTACCAAATCATTTCAAGCATTCCAATTTTGCGTCATTTGTAAGACAACTAAATAAATATGATTTCCATAAAGTCAAATTGAGACCCGATGAAAGACAAAGAGCTAAATACGGTGAACTAAGTTGGGAGTTTAAACATCCTTCATTTAGAATTCATTTTGAGAAGGGTCTAGATTCAATCAAGAGGAAAATTACCGTATCCAAGAAAAATGATCCAGATAATAGCAATACATCAAATGGTAATATAAACATGCTGAATGGGAATGCTAATAATGAATTCATCTTAAACAATTTTGTTACTAAGAATCTTTACAACTCATTGAAAGTGAAAGTGGATAACTTAGAATCACAATTAATGCTAGCTAAAAATGATATCAATAATTTAAATTTGGAAATCGATAAATGTAATATTAAGTATAACACAGTTTTGAGTAGTTTAATTACTTTCAAAACTGTTCACGAAAATTTGATCAATAATTTCAATGAGTTAAATAATGCATTAGTTAACAGCGGTATTAATATACCAAGAATAAATTATGGCAACAACACCAACAACAGTAACAATACCCCAAACAATAATAACAATTCTCCTAATAACAACACTGTTGCAAATCTTAACAACAACAATAATGTTGATGCATCAGAGGTTCAAATGCCGTTACAAAATGACATGTTAATTGAATCACATAATAATGATGCCAGAAATGCATTGCCATTCCAAAACACCCAAAAGACAACCATTAATGATAATTCAGCTTTGAATGATGACAATACCCCTAATGACCCTAAATTAGAAGTACCAACGGTATTAAGGAAAGGTTTCCATGTGTTATTAGTGGAAGATGACTCAATATCAATTCAATTATGTTCTAAATTTCTGAGAAAATATGGTTGCACTGTAGAAGTAGTGACTGATGGATTATCTGCTATCTCTATCCTGGAAAAATTTAGATATGACTTAGTTTTGATGGACATTGTCATGCCCAATTTAGATGGTGCCACTGCAACATCTATTATTAGGTCTTTTGATAAGAGGACACCCATTATTGCCATGACTGGTAATATTGAAGATCAAGATTTATTGACTTATTTACAGCATGGTATGAATGATATCTTAGCTAAACCGTTTACGCGCAACGATTTACTTTCGATACTAAATCGGTATTTACGAGATAGAATACCATTAAGTCAACAAGATAAAAATCTTACGAATGGGAATAATGGTAATGTCATTAACACTGTAAATAACAACAATCTTAGTTCCATGACAAACGATAATGATAATGATATCAATGCTGATACAGCTGTAATAAATGGCGCTACCACTACCACTAATCAAACTAATAACGATAGTAACAATAATAACACTACTACTAATAATATTCCAGAAAATGTAAATCCAGAAAATATTACCCATTTAATGCATAATGACAATAGTAATGGTATGCCCGTGTCGAACTCACCAAATAATATTAATATTTCAATGAGAAATAATGAAAATAATGAAAATATTAATAATGATACGACCAATAATGATAGCAACAATGTTGTCAACAATGATAGCAGTAACAATAATAAAATTACCAGGAAAACGCAAAGCTCCCCATTATCGATCTCCACTAAACCAGTTATAAATACTACATCACAAGTATTATTAGATGGAATGGACATTAATCAGTCACCGGTTCATAATATTTCAAGTACTGAGAATGATCCATTCCTGAATGAAGAACATGTTTTAAAGAAGCAAAGAATTTGACTTAAATGAACAGACGATACCAACTGTTTCTTTTTTCCTTGTTTTATTAATTTTTTTTTTGTATTCTTCATATTGTTTCATTGAGAAACTTTATTGTACCGTTGCATTAGCACTTGAATACCCATATTCATTTTAAACCAGCATGGCATGAACTGTTAATAAATAAAAATTCTTTTGTTTTGTATTATATATAGATATATATATATATATTAGTTATAATTTGATATACTTTATTATATTAGATGAGCTTGTATGAGCTAATATAATGATTCTTGATGCATGGATGAACCACAAGTTTCAATGATTTCTATGGAGGGATAAATATAAAAGGAGAAAAAAATGGTTGAAGTGTTGTAGCAATCAAAAAAAAAATATTAATATGGTTTGATAATAAAGAGAATAAAACAAAACAAATGCAGAGCGTAACGAAAGATTTATTCTTCAACAGCAAGAGAAACCGATTCACTGAATCTTACAGATGTCCTTCTTCTTCTTCCAATACCAATTTCGTCAGGTATTTCTAATTCGAACTCCTTACCGTTTTTCAATAGTTCCTGTAAATCAGGTCTTCTATTCCTCATTGAAGACTTACGTCTTTTTTCACTATTGGAAGTTGCAAGTAGAAAAGATTCATGATTTGTATTGGCGTTTTTCTTCAAATCATTTATTACTTTATTATATTTGATTAATTCATTTTCACAACGATGGCAATGACACAAAAATCCATAATTTACTCTTAGTTCTCTTCTTCTTAATTTTACACCATGTAATGGGTTCACATAAGTGATGAACAATTGTTCATTTGGTTCAATTTTCCTTCTAGCGAATAATTTAATTTGTAAATTATCCAATATCTCAAAACGCACATTTGGTTCACAATTATGGTTTATGAATGATGTTAAGTAGTAAACTTGGTTAGATATCTTGTTGATGTTGAATCTACCTAGCATATTCAAATAATTTTCTTTTGTTAGTTCTTCCTCTAAATCTGGGAAAACATTTAACAATAATTCTAAGGATTTATCCCACTGTTCATTGAAGGTAAATTTAGAATCACTAGAAAAATTATTACTATCTTGTGAATTTGTGTCAGAGTATTCAGTGACATCAACTGTAAAATTTAAATTGTTTTCGCTAATGGTATAATTTCTATTGGAGGCATCTAGAGTACCACCAATATTTATTGAATCACTAAAGTTCAATCTATCTAATTGTGAAACTTGACACAATGAATTAAATTTTGTTCTTATATCTTTGGCCAATAACTTATTTAAATGAAGAAAAGTCAATAGAATACCGATAGAGTACTCCGGTATCAATAAGTTTGATTTACAATATTCCAAAAATGCATTCCAATTTTTCGGTATGGTACTTCTTCTACTATGTGTGACTAAATTATGCAATAATTGATGTTGTTTCTTACAGTTTGCAGTACACCAATTAATGTTACAATCGTTACAATCTAAATTTTGTAACAAAATGGTCCTCTGTGATATTTTATTCATGGAATGGCCACAAGATGCGCAACATTTACCCATTTCTATCAATTTCAGTTTCTCTAATGGTGGGATTGTGACAATGGGTTTATCCTCTTGAAAGATCAAATCACCTGGCTGGAAAGATTTCTTGGCAAAGAGCCCCCGGTCCAGTTTTGTAGCAACACCATTCAATTTACAGAAATCTACAAACACATTCTTGTGGTTTACATAGGGCAATTGAGTTGGGAAAGTGATGAATTTACCAAAAGTGGACAGTTTGGACTCATCCACGGCATACAAATTGTTTCTAAGCATCAAATCTTCCAAATCTATGCCCCCCATTTGCCAATATGGGTAAGCCTCCTGTAGTTTCCCCTGTATGGTTTCTATAGAGGAGTTTTCTAGCAGTGGTTCCTGCCTCCACAGAAGCAAAATCGAATCACAAATCTGTCTTTCTGTGGGCACGACGTTCTGTTGTGAGTACGGCAAGTCATTTAGTTGTAGCAGTTGGATACGTAGGGGCATTCTTGGTACTAAATCGTTTGTTATACGATCTATGTCTATAAATATTGTATATTCAATATAAATATCTGTTTTTTGGGTATTTAAAGGATTTATTAACTGGTTTCGAAGGGTCCAGCAGTATGTTTAAGCTTGGAGTGAGGAGATTGTCACAGGGTTACCAACGGTCGGAGTTTGTGGAGAGGCGTAGCAGGAGGGGGTTGTACGGAGCCATCTTTGGTGGTTCGTTCTTTCTTGGGTACTTGATGAGTCGTCAATTGAGTTTTACTGACCTTGTTGCATGGTACAGGTACGACAAGTTACCGCAGGATGCACCACAGGTGCTTGCTTACAAGGGCCAATTGGCCAGCAGACTCAACAAGTTACCCATCATGGACCAATTAAAGAGACAGAATTTTATCGAAGTGATGAGACAGTATCCGGGGGCCCAGGAAACTATGGAAGAAAGTAATGCCACCGCCTTGAGTTTGAAAGACAATTTGAACGTTGTTGGTGGGATCACTTTAGACCCACACTATTTTTATTCACCAGAGACACATGAAACAGTCGGTATCTACCATGTGGGTATGAAACTAACCGGTTACCCATTTATCATCCATGGTGGTATACTATCTACACTTTTCGAAGACTTGATGAGTGAACAAGTGGAGTTACAACAGGGAAAGACTCCCAGTGAGAAGAAGTACAAATTGAAAGATATCGAATTATCATACAAGTTACCCACTTGGGCTAATCAATTCATCATTATCAGAAGTACTGACACCAAGCAAGAAAACGGGAAGATCACTATCAAAGCTGAAATCCTCAATGAACGCGGTAGCCAAGTTTTAGTTAAGGGTAAAGGTACTTTCCAATGAGTGAAAGCTGATGATTATTTATTTATTTATTTATTTGTGTTATTTAGAACTTGTATATATTACCATCACCACATATAATAACGTCTAGTCTCTCATCATGAGGTTCCAAGAAGACTTGATTACTAATTTGTTCTTTGAATGATAATCCAACCAAAAGAGGTTTGTTCTTGTGATATAATCTGTACCTATTTATGAAATCATCATAGTAACCAGCACCCCACCCTAATCTTGCCATGTTTTTACTATTGAATGCTACACCAGGCAGTAACAAGATATCCAAATATGGTGGTAATGGTTCAGGGGATGTGGGACGTGGTTCTCTTAATTGGTATTTGCCCTGAGGTTTCAACGATAACAGATCTGTTAAAGTAGGGATCTCGTAGAAACATAGATGTGGATGGTCATTGGGATGTGATTGAAACAATTTTGGTTGTTGCGTGGTACTGGTGTGTGTGCAACGTGGTATATATACTTTGTTGCTTGGATCACTGAATAGCAATTTGAATATTTCATTAGTTTGTACTTCACCTGTGTCCATGGAGACAAAACAACCAACAGACTGGTTGCCCTTCAATATGTGCGTCTTCACCAGCTGTGTGATTCTCCCGGATTGTGTGGCAATCTCGTCCTTAGGAAATTGAAGCAGTACTTCTTTGATCTGCTTACGCAGTATGTTCTTACTCATCGGTGACTAACTCACAACAGACCCACCACTGCAGCCTATACCACCACCACCTGTACCTTCCAATTTGGAAGTTCCAAAACCCTCGAGGCCGCCATAAAAAGAATTTCCCGATCCGATGACTCAGTGCCTGTAGCGGGCCTGCCGGTTTCCCTTTTCGTATTTAAAGAAATGAAAAACAGCAATTTTTCACTCGAAGACCAACGAATCCACCACTGCAACGCTCACAACCAGCAATGTTCAGACACACCGTAAGCTTCAGACTGGTCTCCAAGAGATCTTTGGCCACCGGCGCATTAGACGCCTCCAAGGTGAAAATCACTAAGATCAAGACCCCATCCGTGCTACCACCAAATGATCAATTAGTGTTTGGTCATAAATTCACCGATCACATGATGACCGTGGAGTGGACTAAGAAAGACGGTTGGAAGGCTCCAGAGATTAAACCATATGGTCCATTGGCCCTAGAGCCAAGTGCGTGTGTCTTACACTATGCTTTCGAAGCTTTCGAAGGTTTAAAAGCTTACAGAACTCCAGATAACAAGATCTCTCTTTTTAGACCTGATATGAATATGAAGAGAATGAATAAATCTGCCGCTAGAATTTGTTTACCCACTTTCGATGGTAACGAATTGATTAAATTAATGGGTAAATTAATTGAACAAGATAAACATTTGGTCCCACAAGGTCAAGGTTACTCATTATACCTGAGACCAAATATTATCGGTACTACTGCCACTTTAGGTGTCACTACACCAGATCGTGCATTATTATACGTGATCGCTTCACCAGTGGGGCCATACTATAAGACAGGTTTCAAAGCTGTTAGATTGGAAGCTACAGATTATGCTACTAGAGCTTGGCCAGGTGGTGTTGGTGACAAGAAATTAGGTGCTAATTATGCTCCATGTATCTTACCACAATTAGAAGCCGCTAAGAGAGGTTACCAACAAAATCTTTGGTTATTTGGTCCAAATAAGAATGTCACTGAAGTGGGTACTATGAACGTTTTCTTTGCATTTAAAAATACAAAGACTGGTAAAAATGAATTAATTACCGCTCCAATTGATGGTACTATCTTGGAAGGTGTCACTAGAGACTCTGTATTAGCTTTGGCTAGGGAAAAATTGGATCCAAATGAATGGGATGTTAATGAACGTTATTGTACTATTTCTGAAATTGCTGATGCAGCTAAACAAGGTAATTTATTAGAAGCATTCGGCTCTGGTACCGCTGCTGTTGTTTCTCCAATTAAAGAAATTGGTTGGAATGGTACTGATATTCATGTACCATTAACACCAGGCGAACAAAGTGGTCCATTAACTAAACAAGTGGCTCAATGGATTGCTGATATCCAATACGGTAAGACTAAACATGGTAACTGGTCACAAATTGTTGCTGATTTAAACTAAAATGAAATCGATAAGTAAAAAAAGAATAATTTAATTGTATTTATTTTTCATCTTTTATTCACAATCTTTAATGATACCATATATACGATAAAGAAACGCTTGATATAAATCTACTCAAAATAGGAAATAAAATTGGGTATAAAACAAATTATGTACTACTAAGGCAAGTTTTTTCTTGTTGCTGTGTTGAGCTATTTCAACTTATTGTGTTCTTGTTTTTACATTAGTTTAACTTGGCAAGATAAGATCGACTAACTAGGAAATAACCTGCTAACCATATTTCTACATAGTCTACTAGATAAGCTATTATTTCATTCTGTATATGCGTATGTACAGTACACTTCTTACTTACGTCGATCTAAGTATACTGAATGGCGAGAACAGTTTCAAGGTTCAGAAAATATGGCCCAAATCCTAAAAAACCAAAGTAAAACTTGCCCCAATATAAAATATCTAACCAACTATTCACGTCTTGAAACAGCAGCCAAAATATGGAAGTCACCTTGGATTGATAAATTATAATAAAAGTTAAATATCTTGCCCAAAATTCAAAGAGATAGAGGGCCTTTGATCTTTTGCGACCTGTTCGACTACTCCTTCTCAATACAAAAGTTGAATATTAGAGATATTTTTCAAAATCAACTATTCATATGCTCATTAGCTAAACGCGCAAAGTTTTCACATAATAAGATACAATTTAGGCCTAATAAGAAAGCTCAAAGTTCAAATTTAACCTTATTGTAACCGAACTCGGCTGACGAGCTTGCAAGCGTACATTTACTAAGATAACAGGTCTTGTAGATGCAACAACGGGCGGACCAGGTGTAGTAAGATATTGAAGATCAATTTTACACTGTTTGAAGGCACAACAAATGGAAATACAGTTATTACTCTTGAAATGGTTAAGCTGCAGTGATTAAAGATAGTTTAGATATTCGTTTTTCTTGACGTCTCTGTTGAAATATTACACGAGTAAGCTAGGCGAAATAACGGTAAGTTTAAACAAAGAAAGGCTATGGACGAAAGGATTGTCTTCTATAACCAACTCCCTTTTTTCATGACAAGTCTAATACACTAATCAAAGAAGGAGTTCAGAGGAAGCTAAAATAGCTCTATCGGCTGATTTATTCATTTAAACTTGAACAGGAAAGATAAAGCATGATCGGGAATATATTTCTTCAAAATCGGCTTTCAGAAATTGGAAGCTACTACTCATTCTCTGTGCTGAAAATAAGGAGGCACTGAATTGATAAATATATTGGAAAAGAAAATTTTCATATCGTTTAAAATGTCGTAGATAAAAGTTAACGTAATTGTGGTGCTATTTAGTTTTTCTGAATAACAATTTGCGAATATATCTTGACCTAATCTGGCGAAAGATCTCGTTCAGGGATCAAAAACTTTTGGCAAAAGCAGAAAACGAAAAAAAAAATAGCAATCGAAAAGGTCAAACATGAAAAACTTCCTTGAGAACGGTGCCCTCAACCCCAGAAAAGTGTGTAGAAATGAAGTTTATTCCCAGATCGCTGAACCTTTTACTTTTTTACCTTTGTTTTTTTCATGATGGCATACATATATTTTCCTTTTAGAGTCTAAGATGTAAACGACATTTCCGTCTTTGGATAGAGTGGGGCCTCCCCTTCCCGAAAGGGATGCTAAATTTCTGATTTGTTTGAGTATTTTCCGTTTTGGGATTTTTTTATGTGCTTTAGTAATTCGATCTTGCCCAAACAGATTTATTTTACAAATTCTCAAATATAAAATAGACAAGAAATTCTTCGAAATGCTTAAATTTTGAATAAGTTTCTTGTTGGTTTTTCCAAAAAAAATACCAACCAAATCACATACATTCGCTTACAATAATGAACTCTAAGATCGCTGTTTTATTAGCTGCTGCCTCCGCTGCTTACGCTTTATCTGATGACCAAGTCAAACAATTAAACATCTTATTCTCCGATGTTTCTTCCAACTTAGAACAATACATGGATTTAATCAACGGTGGTTTATCTTTTGATCAAATTCCAGCTGGTTTTGTTGACATCGGTGAACAAATTGCTTTAGGTGATGGTTCCGATTCTTACACCACTTTATACTCTGAAGTTGACATGGGTGGTTTCTCTTCTATGGTTACCGGTTTATCTTGGTACTCTCAAAGATTAGCACCAGCTTTCGATGCTGCCAATGTTCCATTCACTTCTAAGGCTGCTGAAACCACCAAGGCTGCTGAAACCACCAAGGCTGCTGAAACCACCAAGGCTGCTGAAACCACCAAGGCTGCTGAAACCACCAAAGCCGCTGAAACTACCAAGGCCGCTGAAACTACCAAGGCTGCTGTTACTTCTAAGGCCGCTGGTGTTTCCACTGACATTGTTACTGCTACCAAATTATACTCTAACACCACCACTGTCACTTCTTGTCCACCAGAATCTGCTACCTCTGTTAAGGTTTCTTCTACCAAATCTATTGCTGAACAAACTCAAAACGGTGCTGCTAAGAACGTTGCTGGTTTAGCTTTAGCTGCTGCCGCTTTATTATTATAATTTTAAACATAAAGTTTTTATAATCAAACAATTTTTATGAACACTTATAAGAAATAATTATGTTTTATGTAATTTGTATATAATAATTACCCACAATTCAATTTAAATTAATTTATACATGTCATCATATCAGGATTAGATCCCCTTCAATTGAACACCGATTTTATGTACCATTGGAAAGTGTAGTAAGGATGATTTAAATTCAATTTTGAACATTGTAAACTTAGCTGAAGTTTCAACCATGTAAAAATGGCTGAGGAATGAAGAACAACTAGTAGCTATTGCATCATAGAAACTGAAAAAGAGTTACGTTTCTGTCACCAAAGTTTAGTGATCACTTCTGATAAGAAGACTGAAAGAGACTTTAATTAAGAGGATAATTCTTAGGTTTGAAAATATTCTTCAGGGCGTGGTGTATCCATCCGCATTTAGATAAATCGTTATCGAAAATCTTCACCAGCAGCGATGAAGTTGAACCATTGGCTAAAAAAACAGTTTTCAGAATGAAATAGTGAGCTGCGGTACTCATTCTTTTGATCTGAAAGACAATACAACAAGATCTATGATGAAACGTCAAAAGACCGTCACTTCGCTAATCATGGCGAGAAGCGTTGAACTAAGACATATACGTTTACTTGGATTTACTTCCATGATTGGAAAGACATATGTTGACTATGTTGTTCCTATATGGTTAAGAAAAGATAAGACAGTTATGAAGATAGTACACTTGCTTGTTAAGCTTTAGCACCTTTACTGACTAGCTTTAAATTCGATTACAAGAAAAACCTTCCCTTAAGCTCGCCAGTTTACAAACTGCTTGCAGCACAATTGCAAACATCCTGGAAGAGTGCACCCTTAAAGGCCTTGTTTAGCTTCAGCTCCCCGCAACTCAATCTCAGCAGAGTTGCTATAGCAAACCTTATGCAACCGTTCAGTTACGATTGGTACCCTCAAGCACCAGGTTGGAATGGCCATTCACGTGCGGTTCCTCAATGAGTCAGACGTCATCTCTTTGTTTTTTCACATTCTGGGAAGCTCATCGGAATAAAAATTTTTTTTTCAAGGAAACGACAGTTTAAACTTTATACAGATCTGAGACTTTTGTTTGGGATAATCGCGCCTGTAGCTGTCTCAAACGTCTCTATTCACATAAAGAGCCCATGAAATCAGAGAGTGCATCTACTGCTTTAGGTACAGTGGCTACTATCTGCTGGTGTATCCAGTTGATACCACAAATTTGGTACAACTGGAAAAGGAAAGATTGTACCGGTTTACCACCAATAATGATGTTTCTTTGGGTGATATCCGGTATTCCATTCGGTATATATTTCTGTATTAGTGCTCCTAACATCATCTTACAAATTCAACCACATCTTTTCACCTTCTTTTGTTATATCAGTTTTGTTCAAACAATGTATTATCCACCTGCTCGTTATGATAGAATGAAAATTGTTATCATTAGTGTAGTCATTCTTTTGACAGGTATTGGTTTAGAAGTCGGTTTTATTATTTATTTGAGACCCATCTACGCTAGGGGTGAGACATGGCCGGATTTAATTTTTGGTATTATCGCCTCAGTACTATTAGCAGTAGGTCTTCTACCACCATATTTTGAACTGTATAAAAGAAAGGGAAGAGTTGTCGGTATTAACTTTCTTTTCTTATTTATCGATTCCCTAGGTGCGTGGCTGTCCATTGCTAGTGTTTGTGTAGGAACTATGGATACCGTGGGTATTGTCTTATATGCAATTATTGCTGGTATGGAATTAGGTTTATTCCTCTCACAAGGGTTCTGGTATCTAAGGTTTAGAGTTTTACAGAAGGATCATACCATTAATGATAATGAAGAAGAAGAGGAGAAAGATGGTACTACAGCTCATGAAAGTGGAAACAAAGAACAAGATATCGAAGAACGCAAAACTGATAGTAAGATTAATTTTAATACAGAAACTCATAGTTTAGAACCATTGAATGATTACGTGCATCATGAAATGCATGATCATCATCATTTGATTAATGTTTCCAAAAATAAGTCTGCAGAAAGTTGATTTTTTCTACCCCCAATAGTTGTGTATTATTTTTAGGCATGACATAATAAACTCTTCAACTACTATTGACAAAATATTTGGTTGCCAAACATAGAGTCAAAATTCTCGAAAAAAGATGCTAATTGATCTTGCTAAATCACTCACTATCTAAATGGGTAATTCATTTAGTGAGTATTTGACCTTGAGGGTGAAACACAATTTCAATACTAGCATTTATAGATTTCATTACATAACACATATTCTGATCTTTGATTTTCTTTTTTTGGCGGAATAGAGTTTAATTTACTTACATGATATATAGCTCAATATACACTATTCAGCTCAGGAACATTTATAAAACCCTGCAATTCATTCATATCTTGCCCGGTCGAGGTTGAAGATATGAGCAAATCGTAAGCATTCTCAACGTAACTTAAAGGGCGACAAAATTAGCCTTCTTGGAGTTTGAAAGATATTAATGATTTATTCTTTCATCGTACAAATGGATTTTATCATAACAAATCAAAGAATGTAAAAAATCCTTCCTAAAAATTATTGTAAAATACAAACCGTCAAATCAAAAATTTCACACTCAACAGCGACAACATAATCTCAGTGAGTAATACCTGAAGCATGAAGAAAATTTTGGTTCAGAAAATTGTTTTTGGTTAATAAACAATCAATATTTTGAACAAAAGTTTTCATCGACTATACTTTGAAATTGTTAGAATACTCTGCTCTTTGAGGATACAGAATAAACCCATTTTCATTAAACAGCAAATAATTTGAAACATACATGACTGTAAGATTTGGATACAAGTTTGAAATCCATCCTAGTATTTCACGTCATAAGCTGCTGTTTTTATATTATTTTTGAATTTGGAGTGAATGAAAGAAACTATTAATCAGCGCTGAGCTATCCTTACTTTCCAGTACCGATTTCTTCATTGCAATAATTTCGATGTTTTAGAAGCACTAAGTAATATGAACTGTATAGTCAATTACAGCTACAATCCAGAAATAACTTTCATTTTTTTTAAAGATATCAAAAATTTACAAGTTGGAAGTTGATTATGTTAGCAATATATCCTAGAATACACCTATTCACTGGAAAAGGCATCGTTTGAATCAAATTCGTACAAAATAAATACACCTGAAAATATCAATGATACTCACATTTGGAAATAAAAATGAGTGGGGTTTAAAGTTTAAACTTTATTATTTTACCAATTTCTCATACCAGTTGTAACTTTATGGCATTATCGTAAAACCAATTACTTTGTTACTACTGAATCTTCGAAATGAACCCTTTTTGCACTTAAATTCCTGAATAACATGAACTGATTGCTAATGTTATTGAACATGTTAATTTTACAGACGGAGGGACGTGGATTCGCTGTTCTGTCAATTTAAACCCTCTAAAGACCCTTTCGGAGTCCTCGAAATTTTTTTCATTTGAAACGTCTACACTCTATATTGCTTCTAAAGTTTAGAGGCAATATTCTTTGAATTTTCGATAATATATATTATCATATTTCGCTTCTAAAACCGGATATTACTATGTTAAGTTACCAGAAAACATGAAAAGCTGTTGAAAAACCAAAAAAGATAAAGATTTTTCATGAGTATCATAAATAGATATGCCACCAACTTTATTCAGTTCTATTGTTCTCCGATTGTGAAAACTGATACCTTTAAATAAAGTTTCAAGCAGATATGCCTTTTTCCTAATTCGGCCACAAACTTTTCCTCTGGTAAAAGAGCATAGTTAATGATATTGTGGCTGTTGCACCGTCGAAAGAGATTCATTTCAATAAGTTGGCAAACAAAATCTTTCCTACCCCTACCCCGCACTCTGTAAGTTCATCATGAATTGTTGAACAAAGTTCTTGACAATGGAAAGTTGATTAAGAGTTTTTGAGCAGTTATCTTTCGAAGAGAATTTTTTTATTTAAATAAACTTTGACTTGCTTTGCTTGATGTCACTTTTTTAAAAAGAATATTATAGAAATAAAATAGTATATAAAAGGAATCGAAAGTGAACTTTGCTTTTTCTCTCTCTCTTTTATCCTTTTGCTTTTTATCGAAGGTTCGTTATAAATACGATTAGAGAAAAACCCTTGCACTTCAATTGTCCAATATTAAAGTTTTTGCATCGGTTTCTCTTGAAAGAAAACAGAATATTACAACGATATGAAATTACAACTAATAGTTAGTATACTTTTACTAATTCAAACTGGTATTGCAATTGAATCCATCCATTCGCATAAGAGAGGTCATGTTTCCTCCTTAGGTAAACCAAAGATGAGAACCAGAGGTGATGCTCAATAAGGCTGGAAAATGGTGACATTTTTCTCTTGTATCAGTGAAACTATATTGTGTCAAGCAAATACTGTCTAGTTTCGAAAATGTCTTCCAGAAGATCGAGTTCTTAACGCATGGCCAAAGATTTCTTTTTTGTCTCATATCAAGGTTCCAACCAAGTCCTACAAATTGCCACAATCACTATTAAGATAAGTATGATTTAGAGTATATAACAAGAATATAAAATGTACATTACTGTTTAAAAGCTCTAAAACAAGAGATATAAACTGTCATCAAAATAACTGCAAACATTTGTTGTATTACCACGAAATGTAAGAAACCATATTAGCAAGGAAATCTTTTCTTTCTAGAGTGCTGAAGAGGCCAAACATAGGAGATGAGCATGAGGAAACCAAAGTCCATTTCGAAAAAGTTTGCTCGTTTAGATTTTTTCTACGAATTATTCTAGGCGCTAGTCAAAGTACAGAATGGAACTTACCATTGTTGTACTTCGAAAAACAAATAAAATGCCAAACTAAGAAAGTACATAACGAAATTGTTGCAGCATGTGGGAACTTGTTATGACGAGATTAAACACTCTGTTCACAAAGTTATTACACCTTGCCTTCTGTGTACTATAGGAACCATTTAAGATTTCCAGGCGAGATTCAGTTCAAATCTGCACACCTTTTCTTTTGAAAAAACGCCATTAATAAACGAAAAGCGCAAACGCGCTTTCCGTTTTGGGAGATAAACATCTTTAAAGGGAAATTCTGTTTTCGAGAAACGAAGAGTAGCATTATTGTTTATTTTCAATTTATCACTACCGTGTATCAATATAAAATGAATTGAAAAAAATTGGCAAGCAAGATGATTCCCAAAACAAACCTAAACTAACCTCTACATTCGCTTATTATACAGACAAAAAATGAAATTAAATTTTAAGGTTGCTGCCTTATTAACTGTCGCTACTGCCGTTTCTGCACTTACTGATTATCAAGTAAAGCAATTAAACATCATTTTCCCAGATGTTGCCACCCACTTAAATGACTACATTAATTTAGTTACCTCTGGTTACATTCCATCATTAGATGACCTTCCAACTGGTTTAATGGATGTTGCTGGTCTTGTTATGGCTGGTGATCCTCAATCCGAAATCGAAGCTGCTTACACCTCTGTCGATATGGCTGGTGTCTCCAGTCTTGTCACTGGTTTAGATTGGTATTCTTCCAGATTAGTTCCACAACTTGATGCCGCTGGTGTCCCATTCACCTCAGTTGTCAAAACTACTTCAACTAAAGCTACCACCAGCTCCACTAAGGCTGCTACTACTACTTCTTCTACCTCTAAAAAGGATGCTACTAGTACTTCTACTACCTCTAAAAAGGATGCTACCACTACTTCTACTACCTCTAACAAGGCTACTAGTACTACCTCTACTACCTCTGAGAAGGCTGCTGCCACCACCACATCTTCTACTAAGGTTGTTGCCTCTACTGAAGGTGCTGCCTCTTCTACCGTTGCTGCTTCTAGTGCTGTAGCAGAATCTTCTGCTGTTGTCGCTTCCTCTTCCGCAGCTGTCGCTGAAACTTCTTCTGCTATTCCAGTTTCTTCTTCTTTTGCTTCTGTCATTTCCACATCTGCTATTGCTAGCTCTACTGTCGCTGAAGGTGTTTCTACTGCTTACGTTACTGCCACTAACATTGAATCCAACACTACCACTATTACTTCCTGTCCTTCTACTTCTGCTCCTATCACTACAGCTGTACCATCTACTACAACTGAAACTGTTTGTGACGAAGTTTGTCAATCTAAGAAGGCCTCTACTGCTACTACCACTGTAAAGAACACTTCAGTTGTCATTGAAACTGTTTGTGATGAAATTTGCCATTCTAAGAAGAGCGCTGCTACTTCTACTTCAACTGCCGCTAAGAAAGAAAAGACTACTTCTAAGAAGGAAAAGACCACCACAACTGCTCCAGCTACTACTAAAGAAGAAAAGACCACCACTGCTGCTCCAACTACTACCAAGGAAGAAAAGACCACCACAGCCGCTCCAGCTACTACTAAAGAAGAAAAGACCACCACTGCTGCTCCAACTGCTACTAAGGAAGAAAAGAAGACTACCACTGCTCCAAGCACTGTTGCTCAAGTAACCAAGACTGAAGCTTCTTCCGTTACTATTCAACAACAGACTGCTAATGGTGCTTCTAAAATCGCCGGTTTAACTGGTGGTGTCTTAGCTGCCATTGCTTTATTAATTTAGATGATTTAACTTTGCTAACTTTTCAACTAATGTATTCTTTATATATGATAAAAATAATATAATATATCTATATTGTTAATTTTGAGATTCCTTTTGTCTTTTATAGGTACTAGCTCAATGGTGCTTCTTTCCTATGCAGTCTATGGAGTACTTCACAGTTCTGAAAAAATAGGGCTACTAATTTTCTAAACCAAAGTCTTTGAACACTTGCAAAGATTATTATTTTACTCATCAGATGCTTTCTAATGGTAAATGAAGGTGATCCGAGTTCGATTGTTTTACGATAACTTATATTGATTTTCCTTTGATGAGCCAAGCTTTGAACAGAAAGCGAGAGTCTAGTTCCCTCAGGTGCAACCAGTTAAGTTATGCGTGATTAGTCAGAAGAATCTGTCTAATATTGTAAAAAGATATTGAAAGCAATGATGTAAACTCAGGTGTTAGATTAGTTTGAATGTCATAGTTGATCTTATTATGATTTCTAAATGTGAAGGAAATCATTTTTTTTATTAGAGTGCTATAATATATCATGACATGGAGAGTTCTTTACGTCAGTGCACTATTCGTTTTAAAAAATTTGAAATAATTCACTCATTATATTGATATTAAAGAAGTAAATATTGAAAAATAGTGTTTGTGCTTTTTTTGATAATCTAACCTATAAGTAATAGATGTGAAATATTCTTTATAATCGTTAATTTCTTACTTGTTATTAAATAAAATCTATATCTAAAATATTGGGCTTAAAAAGTCAATTAAGATAGAGTTATTAACATCGAATCTAACAAGCATTTAAGTTTCTACGGCCCCAGAGAATCATGTAACAATGCAAGTTCTAGAGTAGTGGTTATTATATGAAGCTTGTTTATTTCTCAATTGGTGAGGAAGTAGAAAAGTCTTCCAAGCTCGCTCCTTTTTACATGATTTGAAATCATAGTGCGTTCGAATAATAACTGGAATCAGGAATAAATAACAGCTTGCAGTCTATCAATTAAGATATATAGAAATGTGTGTATAGGTACTACTTATGATTTTGTAATGATAATGAAATTCAGCAGATTGGTCAAAAGTCAACCATTCTTTTGCCACTAATATCATACCATATTCTCACCCAATGAAAGATATCTAAGATGTGGTGAATCATTCAAAAAATCTTTTACAGAGTTTTCAGATTTTTCATTTCTTTCTTTGACAATTATAAAGAACCCAGTAATAAAAATACTAATAGCAACAAGATATGGTATCATTGCCAAAACAGATAAAAAAACCAGCAATAAAAGCGCTAACGAAAATCTGAAGTGCAATAAAGGAACAACGTATCAAAAGTTGGTTGCTTCCAAATTTTCATGAAGAGATTTTACCAGTTTAAGTTTCCCCTTTGCCCTCTAGAATTCTGAGCGGATGGTAAAAGAAAGAAGCCACAACTGTTATCGTTTTTAAACACTAAAAAGGTATATTTTGATCTTTGAAGCTGGTACACGTTCGACACGATGGCATAACTCACAGCAAATTAAACCCTCAAATCAAAACATGTCTGCATTAAAAAGTTTTGAACATATAGACAGTACAAGGGGCAAAAAATCGATTTCTTGAACTTACAGAGATGATGTTGATTAAACGTGCTAAAAAAATGAAATTGAGCAACTCTTAACTAAAATCAATCTGTCCAGTTCTTGAACTTTATTTAATATTAAATAACTACCTGCATTTGCTCCTGATTGGGTCTATCTTCGTTTTTAAAACAATCCAAATACCGAATATAATGTAGCGGGTATGAATGGCATAAGTCACTTAGAGCATTAGGTTCAATAAAAAGACCGTGAACATGCCGACAAAATCATTCTGGTAGCCATTAATGGGTCTTCTTTTGAAGTGTGGACGGGGATTTTTTTGAAACCTTTCAACTGAAACACCATCACCAAAGATGATATTAGGAACCTACAAATAATTTCATCACCGTTACTCAACTCTTTGACCGTCAAACAAAGGACTTTTAGTAGATATTGTTGACCTAATATTTATCCTGCGACGTCTCTGTATCAATAGGTCATGACCCTGCCGCATCCACCTGAGGCTGTATTTCAATTAAATTAACTGGATCTGAAAGCTATTCAAAATTGGAAACAGTTATTACCAGTAATAAAGCTGGTTTCTCTAAAATGGCATGGTTATGGTATGACTGCTACATTGACTGTTTTATAAAAGAATATAAATTTTCAGATATTATGGTTGATAATATCTCTTATATTATATACTGCTTTAAAAAAGCTTATCTCTAACAGAGTTAATGGTATTGCATAAAAGGAAGTTGATATGGTTGTTTGCTTTTAAATGTAAATACTGTAATCTTCTATTCTTAACCATGGTCTTATTATGGGACGTGGTTGATCATTGAAAAAATCCCTAGCATATTGGTTAATAGTGTAAGGATTATACTTAGTAAATGCCAACACTTCCAAAAACACCACAAAGAATAATAGAGTGGGCATCACAAGAAGAAAGTCTATAGGAAGCCAAAGCTTGTAAACGAGCATCATTTGAAATATCCAAAAAGAGCCTGGAACAGCGCATGATAATAGAAAATTAACACCAATATAATGACTTATCCAGTTCACAACGATATGATATATTTTTGTTCTCCCATTATTTGAAGATTCTAAAATTGAAGAACGTCCATTGTACCTAAGAATATTTGATGTGAACTTCAATAAATGCATTAGTTGCAAGTAAAAAGTGAAAATGAATAGCAAAAATGCTTGATATCTTCCGCTGATCCCACAAATACAGAAACTAACGCATATACAGTTGCTGTTATAGAGAATGCAACAAAAAGAATTCTGGAAACAAACAAATCCTTTATCAGATCAATGATGTTATTGCTTAAATGATCATAATTTTCGACAATCAAATCATCTTCAACAACAATAGATCCTTCTTCTTCCACTGTATGCTGCATGTTGAGGAGATATTTTGAAGTTGACAATATGCTTCTATGCTTAAGTTAACACTAGAGCGATGGGGTAGTCATTTCTTAATAGCAAGAAAAATCGAAATTTGTAATATGGTGGAAGCTAAAAAACTACTTTGTTCAAGTAAGAAGGGACTTGCATAGAACGTGAATAAAAATGAGGGTTTTACGGGCTTTTTCCAAAATTGCTTTCTTTCTACTTTAAAACTTTAGGGTAGGAGGTAGGGTACATTTTGATATTATCAAATCTGAACCATGACCTATTTCATTTCTCGCTTTATACAATTTTACGTTGTAAATAGATAAGTTTTGAAAAGGCGTAAAAAAAAGGTAGGGTTAAATGTTTATTGCGATCTGTACTTATCTCCTGCTGTTGGATTGAGTTTAAAACAATTGTTATGCGCTTTCAAAAAGAAAAATGGGAAGGTTTCTGCAAAAACCAATTTTATAACTTTTCTCACCTCTCACAGAACATTTTTCCTAAAGCTGAAGCTAATTGGAGGATAGCAAACAACTATGTTTGAATACCACATTCCAAAAATAACTTTATTGCATTTCTACCAAATTAGATACAAATTCAAACATTGTTTTTTAAGGCACAATCTCTGAAAATAGTAAGGGTACAGTTTATTTTCTTTGTTTAAAAATAAATTAAAATAGATATCTAAAATGTAGGGCAAAAGAGTTCAATTAAATTACAGTATTAAATATCAAAGGGAATACTCACACAAGCTTCTGCGTCCCGAGTGAATGATTTCGGAATGCAATTTCATGCTCATAATGGTCCTGATTTTATTACAGTATTTTTGTCGTCAACTGATGAGGAAGTAGAAAAGTGTTTTTTGGCATTGAAGCATGCTCCTTCTAGAATGGTTGATATTTTTAGGGAGTCCAAATAGCAACTGGAAGAAATCAAGAATAAATAACAGTTTAATTCATATAAATTAAGATATATAGAAATGTGTGAACATAAAATACAACGAAATAAATTGTGGTATTTTGAAGAATGTTGGGTTTGCCAGGTCTCATAACTCATCTCTGAAACATACATTGCAACTATCTTAGAAAAAGTGTTATCTAAAATGTATTACAGCAAAATAAGCAGATAGTCACTTCAAAGCTTCGACTTCCATAACACCTAGAAAATGAATGTTTTCAAATGTTTCATAACAAAGTTCATTCTTGCAGAAGATAACATGACTTTTCAAAATAGTGTCCTTTTTAGAAAGGAATAAAAAGGGTTGATGTCATGAACAAAAACAAGCTCAGCATTTCGAATATTATAATATAACGAGTTGCACTCCAATCTGTTGCAAAAACAGATAAAAAGCTACCCCAACGCCAGATAATAGTAAAACTAATAACACCAGTGAAACCTAAAGATAGAACCTTGAGTAAAAATGATTTAGCTATAGAATATAGTAGAAGTTTGCTCAATAAGAGTAATATTCTTGTTCCTAATACTAAACGTCCGACAAAAGCTTAGTGACCATTAGTATTATTTGAGAAAATAGTGCAATAGTTCCAAAAACTACCTGAACAGTAAAAAAAAATTAAACATTCCTTTTTAGAGAGTTTTGAATTGAAGAAAAGGTAGAAGAAGCGCATATCAACGAAGGATAAAGAAGGAATATCCAGTTTGTTTCTCACTGATGTATGAAGTGGCCGCCTGAAGTTTAATGTTGCATTCTCTAGTACTACTAAATCTTAAAAAGCTTTCATGAACGCTCTTATTAAGAGAAGTATATGGCGAAAAAATGGATTGTAGGTTATCTGTTCGTGCTACCACATCAATCAGTTGAACATTACATGCACTGTCAAATTCATCAGAATATAAGTTTATTGGCATAGAAAAATTAGATGTGGGCTGAGAGAACCATACAGCAGTGTACTTTCGATAAAATAAAACCGTCTAAAAGATTGTTGATGATAATCATGTACCAATCAATTTATTTTTCAAGGTTAAGCATCAAAGAACGTACCAAAAACCTTGGTTTTCAAGGCGACATTTATTAAATCAGAGACAGATATTCAACGATTTCATGTGTAATTTTTTGTCTTAAATTTGAAAGTGATAAATTGAAGTGAAAAAAAAAAATCTTATTTATTATCAACATTTAATAGCGATTTAAAGTTCAAGTTTTACCTTCTATTAATAGGATTATATGGCCGAACAATCCTGCTTGTTGAAGCACCAATCAGCTAACAGATTCCGCAATTCGAAGACATAATAATTTTGACAAACAACAATTACCAACTATGATTTATGAGTAAGCCGCTCATCCGCACTCTAAGTTATCAATATATTCACCGGAATGCTTTGAAACTAGGAAAATAACATAAGCTTTAGAGTTTTAGGTTGGTTTTTAATGCAATTTACTTGTATCATCATGAGTAGCTATCCAGATCATGTTGCCGCTAACAGCAGTATTGTTGCACCATAATGACAGAGAGAAGAGGTGTTCATAGGGTACAAAACCGTATTAGTTCTTTGAAGTAGCACTTAGCATTGCAAGATGAATATTCATTTACATTCCTGATATAACTTTTACACCAGCAAAGTTACGGATTGAACTTTTCTGAAATTATAAAAAAAAAAAATAAGAAATATCAATTTCAGGATTCCTTCTTATTAATCAGTTTATATGACCCGTGGCTAGGTGATACCAATTAGTTTTTTTTACACTCAATACTCAGCACGCCGAATGAGCTCAACTTATTTCTAGCGCTGATATTCGAGCTGCTTTCGACAATAGCATAATGCTTTCCAACTCTAGCTTGAACATCTTAGATTCGGAAATTTTAGTACTGCAAACAATCCTGTTCACTTGATTTTAATTATCTCACATGCTGCTTACCCCGATGTGATAGGCTCAGCAGCACAGACAGTATCAAAGACTACTGCGCTTTTATCTGAGTATCCATAGTTATGGCTTTCCTAACTGTATTACATCAGTTCTGGGTTTTGTTCAAGTATCGTGCATTATGATTCATCTTGCTCTTCTGTGATCTTGGGCTTATTTTTCTTCCTCTCTTTGACATTAGTTTCGATGCTGTTATGAATTTATTTTATTTTCAATGGAAAATGATTTCTATGAATTATGTTTTGTTGATGCTTCGGTAGCACTCATTGGTAAACGGTTTAGCCTAGAATAGACATTCAATGAGTTGGTTGTTGATATCTTTAGCTGGTGCATTATTTAGGTTGGTCAGGTCAAGATCTGTCATTTTTTTGGTCATAAGATGTATTTTAGCGTCTTCATTATGATTGGTTCCAATTTTGTTTCCGTACCAATGGCACTTCCTTTTGACAAATCCGAGAAATTTTGGGTAAATAGAAGGATCTAAAAATCGCCGTAATCATCGATTAAACAAAAAATTACAAAAGATTAACCAATACTTGAAGCAATAGAAGATCCACGCACATCACTATTCTGTTCATTTTTCCTTTTCAACAGCTACTAAGCCATTTGCTATATATGCAAAATATTCAAAATATGCAATCTGAAAATGATCACCATATTACCAATTTAGATACAGCGGTTGTTTCATTGTATCTGGTGGCTTTGCTTCAGTTTGCAAACTGATAGGGACTGTTTTGCTGCAATATTAAAAAGAATTTTACTGCTTTTTCTGTATTACTCTGGAACTTGCCTTCTTTAGCTGCCTCCATTGCTATAATACCTTTGAATAGAACAATTTCATCGATACCTTTGTGATCTTTAGCATATCCGTTATTTGGTGTATCATGGATTTTTATGCTAGCTGTAACACTATACATGTGCTGGTTATAAAAGAGAATAGGTAGTGATGTTTTGGTACTGTATGCCAAATATTATTTTTCCTCAACTTTGGCAAACTACGGATGCTCCTAGAATCATCCATGCTTAGATGAGCCAGATAACTCTCAGGTTTTTCGTTACTGTAGGCCTTGGCAGTGTAATTTGGTTTATACTCTATCTTTGTAACAAGATCAGACTGAAATATCCAACTTCTAGAAGAGAGAAAGATATGTTCATTAATTTGCATTGTGAAGGAATCAAGACTCTACTTGTGGTAAGTTGTTTTCACATAGTAGTAAGTTACCTTGTTTAGCAAAGTTTAGACAGCGATACGCCAAACGAAAAATATGGCAACTAATATGGAAGCTAATATGAAAAATATTTGATCGCTTAAATTCATACCAGCAATTTCTTTAGTTATATCGGTCATGTTGTCTTCTGAGTATATAATATTAAAAATATAATTTACTATAGGTTATTTCTAGATGTTTCTATTATAGAAAGGTGGATATATAAGTTAGTATACAGAAATTGCTGTGTGGATTTCACGAGCTTTATATATGAAATTATTTCTATCAAAACTAGGTAACATGATTTTCCTCACGAGTGCATACGGTGTATCAAGGAGCATTTTTTGCAGCCGCTGACATAGCATTAAGATCCAAAAGAGGAGATGAATTTCCAGCAATATTATATTTCTTTTGTTGACTCAAGTTGCAAACAATAAATGGAACGCATTGACAGAATGGAAAAATAGGTAGTAAATGCTATATAAAAGCATATCCTATTTTTATCTAAAATACACCATCGGATATACTCTAAATCTGCAGTAAGAAACATCGATTAAGCCTCAATGAAAGGTCCATGATATGCAAATTAGGTCCGTATGGCCCCTCTATAATCGGCCGAACCTACTGAAGCAAAAAATGAAAAAACTTAACATTGGAAAAGCTTGGCCGAACTTCTGATCTCACTTAAGATCGTAATCACATTGCCAAAACAGAAAAAAGCATAAAAAGGATGCAAAGAAGCTAATTATGAAGCACTTCCTGGACAAGTTCAACAGCAAGACTAGTTCAAACGTCAAAAACATAACAATGAAATCAAGTAAGTAAATAAGTAAAATGTCATATTTAGAAAAATTTCAAGGTATCGCCGTCACTGATAGAGAAGATTGGAAACATCCAAAGAAAATTTCATTCGAACCCAAGACAATGTATTCACATGATATCGATATTGAGGTCGATTGTTGCGGTGTTTGTGGTTCAGATGTTCATACTGCTTCCTCCAATTGGGGTCCATGTCCTGAAAAGCAAGTTGTTGGTCATGAAATTATTGGTTGTGTTGTTAAATTGGGACCAAAATGTAATGCCGGACTTAAACTTGGTGATTGTGTCCGTGTTGGTGCACAAATATATTCATGTCTTGAATGTAATCGTTGCATAGAAAACAATGAACAATATTGTACAAGATTTGTTACAACTTATACTCAGAAATACGAAGATGGTTACATTTCACAAGGTGGGTATGCATCCCATATTCGAGTTCATGAACATTTTGCCATTCCTATCCCTGATGAAATACCAAGTGAATTAGCTGCTCCTTTATTGTGCAGTGGTATCACGGCCTTTTCACCATTATTAAGTAATGGTTGTGGTCCAAATAAAAAAGTTGGTATTGTTGGTATCGGTGGTATTGGTGATAGGGGTAGTATATTTGCCACTGCAATGGGTGCTGAAGTTTATGCATTTTCTCGTAGAAATGACAAGAAGGATGATGCAATAAAATTAGGTGCAAAACACTATATTGTTACTGCTGAAGATGAAGGCTGGGATGAAAAATTATCCGACACTTTAGTTTGTGCACCAGAACAAAGTGCAAGTTAATTTTAAATCCCATTGGTTTATTGGGTGTTTCAATTGCAAACAGTGGTATTGGTTCAACAGATGAGATCAAAACATCACTTGTTGTTTAAAATGATTTGAAAATACGGGTTGAAACAGTTCAAATGAGTGAAGAGGGTGTTCATGAATTCTTGGATAGAATGGACAAAGGTGATTTCAGATACAGATTTACCTTAGTTGGTTATGATAAAGAATTCAATCAATTATAGCTTTTTTATAATCCATTTAAATGGATAGGATCACTACCTTTTTTTGAGTTGTATAAATGTAAAAATGCTTCATATTAAATACTGTTTCTCAGAGCGCTGCTTCAGCTTTTTGCAGATAATGGTGGTGAAGTGTTCAAACTCTATATGACTTTATAACTATAAGGTTTTGAACATCAACTTACTCTTCCACACAGTAGTATCCGGAATGGTGCTGTAGAAAGAGCGCGTATCTCCATTGAAAAGAATAAAAGTCGTCTATTGCTCGATGGTGGTGTCACTCTATCATTATGGATTGAAGCTGCAGGTCTTGCTGCTTATCTCTAAGATGGAAACTCCTGTACCTTCTGTGGAACAATATTCCAATTGCCATTTGAAAATTTTAGTATGTCCTGCATATGCTTCTTTACCTCCTCCTTTACAAGATGCGCCTACAAGTATCACATGTGTTTTCTTAGGTTATGATAGCATTCATAGAGCTTATTTATTATTCTTTCTACGATTGGTTAAAATCTTTGCCTCCTCACCAATTACTTTAATGAATCTGATGTTCCACTGCTCTGAATTATCGTTTTACCAGACATCAAGTTGTTGAAGCCTTTTATAATTCTATAATCTATTAGTTTAGTCAAAGACCTCATGTTGAGAGATATCTCTACTTCATCTCCAAACTTCACTACTGGTAATGTTTTAAAGAATCAAATTGTCGAAAAGATATTATCGTTATTCATTTCTTGTATATATTACTTTATATAGCTGACTATAAGATATAGATACATGTATATAAGATAATACCATACAATTACCATTACATGGTTCATTAAACTCCGAGTATTATTGGCATGGAGTTAGAAAATAACAGTTTACCCTATGGCGTCTCTACGTCATTCCCCTTACTTCTGCTCGCTTTGACATAAATAAAAAGTATTTCTTTTTGTGTAAACGGATATTCTGCGAAATATTATCTTTACCATAAGCCAACCACAGACAATAAACCAATAATGCATTCAGAAGCTGTAGAAGACAGAACTAGCAAAAATTAGAGATATGGAATCAACTGAAAATCCTGAACATTCAGTGGGTAATCAACTAAGAACTGCAGTAGCAGAGAATATTTTTGAACCTAGTGGAAAGAGTTGACCATTATAGAAATAATGAAGTTCAAAGATTCTTCAACATGTTCTCTTAAGAAGTATAGCATTTTAGTTTAGAGTGGGGATCTTAGGTGTAATCCTATTCTATACATTAATTGATAAGAAATTATCAACCTATCGGTAAAGCATTTTTTATGGCAATGTATGAAAGCTCTGCTACTTTATTATTCATAATACACTTTCTCAAACAATTGATATAAAAAATTCAATCAATATTTTAAGGGTGATATCAACTATTTTTCAATCATTGTTGATAAAACTTCCGCTTATTAGCCTATTTTAATGTTCGCATTATGAGCAGCGACATATCTAATAGCAGCAATCAAATTCAGTATTGTTTTCAAGATAATCGTATTTGTGTTGGTTCTAGTAATAACGCTTTTGTACTGTGCTGTAAAGTAGAAAAACATATAGATTACGGGTTGTATACTAATGCTATTTCAGTGGGTATCTTGATGGTTACAGTGCTTATTATTTCATTGGTTTTCAATTGTATTGGAAATACTGCATTCAGTGATCGCATCAGCTTCTGCATCCCGACAGAAAGATGTAAGAACTTCAAACTCATACTGATTATAATCATATGGAAGATTTCTACTTTTCTAGTTTTCAAATGGTGAGGAAGTAGAAAAGTGTTTTTTTATTGAAGCTTGCTTCTTCTAGGACGATTTGAAATCATAGTGAGTTTAGATTGTAAAATTATTTGTACAATACAGGAGTCTATAAGTGAGTTACCGTTCGTGTATCAAAGCATCGGCATATCGCCTCCTGGTTCTTGGCCTTGCCCAAGTATTTCATCTTCAGCTGGGATATTTCCTTGATTAAAAAGTGGTTCTGTATTTTTGTAAGTGGTAATTCAAAGTTTTATTCTACATTTATGTAGTGTGCTTGTAATATATTAGGTAGCTGTTCAGTGAGTCAGGTTAGTAGGCTTCCTTTTGTGATTCTTGAAAATAACCGCTGTACAATAAAGTTCTCATTCTTTTTATTTTTGTTTTTGGCACAAAAGTGGTGAAGAAAATGAAATCAAGGAAAGTTAATCTAGCGCTATGGAAAGCAAATAAAAGCTTCGAAATTCGGGATATATCAAACCCCAAAGCCCATTTATTCTGGTGTTTAAACCTAAAATTGATGCCCAACAAGCTTTTTGATATTAATGCTTTTTAAAGTGGGATAAAGCTCCAGAATTGGTCACAGAATGTATTACTGAATGTTCTCATGAAGAAAAAATATACCATTCAGAAGGTTTTGATTAGTAACAGCACTACTGTGGTTTGCTCAGTGTTACTATTTTATGTATTACCATCAGGTTGCACTGTATTATCACAATCCAAAAAAGACAAGTCGATACCGACTAATAATCTATGTGTTTTCAAGCCTTTTATATTAACAAAAAAATAAGGGTACCAAGTGACAACATCTACTTTGATTTTGATTGGAGTAAAAGTTTTTCAATACTTTTACTGTGATAGGCATGTAGGCATGTTTATTAAAAAAAACAGTAGATCCAAGATTAATTGGTACTTTCTTGATCTACGAAACATTTCAAGTATATTATACCTGAACTATTCTCAGAATTTCTTTATTATATAGGCAATCAAACTGCTCTGTTATTATCAGTAGAGGTTGTATTCTAGAAGACAGTGAAAAGTTTGATTTCTTCAGTTCTTACAAATGCCTAGTCCCAAAATTTAAGTTATGCAGAAAAATTTCAAAATGGAGAAAAAGCCAATAAAAGTTGGTTAAACTATGCAAAACACCTACCGGTTTATAAAGTACAAGCTTTAAAACAGTTGAATAAGTATAAAGTGATACATATATATTATAAATCTTCAATGAAAACTTCAAGAATAAAAATATAACAGCTATGAAAACGTTGACAAAAAAAACTTAACATAACCTATTATATGGGTGTTTAAAGAATATTTTGCTCTTTCACTAAAAAGGATTTTTCTAACCCCCAAAAGAGTGCATACCGAGGGTTTGTACATTTAATTCAATTGATACATCTGCTCACTTTCGTGAAGTAAAATATCTCTGGGAATTATTTGATAACAGTTATTTTTTCAAATTGCACATTTTATCCTGAAACCTAGAATTTTCAGAAGCTGTGAGAAGCTGTTTGCACTTTGATTATGGGTTTTCAACTCGATAGCCCTCTCTTTTTCTACATTAACTAAACCTTTTATATAAATGGAGTAGTATAAGAAATCAGTGAAAACTCAAATTTTAATTCAGATTTCATGAAAAGGACATATTCAATGCATTTTAATCACAGATCGCATTTATTTGTTTTCATATCCTTTGAAGATAATTTGCATTCATCATAAAATATGAGTTGGCGTACTGCAGCATGCTTTTTTCAATAAAGCTTATTTTCAAATCTACGTAGGTTTACCATAGGTCTT
>PPXN03000020.1:0-158270 GCA_003708445.3 Grigorovia transvaalensis | reverse complement strand
CTGGCCATAATAAAAATCATCTAAATTATCCAGGTGAACTCATATCACTTTATTTTTAACTTCACATGTTCACTAATATTACCTAAATATTCACCGTTCGTAACATGTTGTAAAATTATTGCTCTATCATATTCAGCATCTCATTCCTTCAAAAGATACCAACTGCAGTGTAAATCCAGGGGTTTAGCCTTCTTTACACAAGAACCAAATCACAACTTACAAGCTTATTCTATTTTACAAAATAGTCCCAATTTTCACTCAAGAAATTTACAATTTTATCAATCTTCAACCTGTGCTATGATGTTTTACTTTTCACATTGTATTTAATTATGAATTCATCTTTAAAAACGTGTCTGTCTAATAGTTTTGACTTCAGTGAACCCTGAACAATTAATACTAACTTTTACCATATATCCTTTAATCTGTTTCCAGCAAGGCACTCAATAATTAAGTTTATTTGATTGTCAATAAATTTTGCAAAAATGTTGTTTTTGTTCTTCACCTTTCTCATAATGTTCAGTAGAATACTATGTATTTAGCTTATGAAAAGAATGTAATGGGGTCATTGTGAAAACTCTTTTGTTCAAGTATAGTTATACTTTGTGTGTAATAGTCAATGATTAGTTTTGGTGAGAAAATTTCATCATATTAAGATGACTCAAAATAGGCACAACAAAAAAAATTATGCCTAGGATAATAAATCAAATGTGTTTATTTTCAGCATGTGCTTGTTGAAACGTTTATTCTAATATATTTATAAATCGGTTTATTTGACTTGCAATTGAATTTTGAGTCCTAAAAATCTGAAATCCTTCATATTACTTCTCACAACAAAATGTTAATACTGGTAATAAAAATTCTATGTCTTTGCTAGCTAACTATAGAAAACATATATTTCCTTTTTCTGTTGTTGCATGTTGACATGCGTTTCAAGCACTGTCAAAAGATTTAGTGAAATTAATTGCTAATCAAATAAAATTCAAAGAATAGGGGAGAACTAAGGGACAGGCTTGAAAAATATATATAATACCTCTTAAATCCGAAAATTATATTACGATATGATAGATCAATTTTTGGTTGTGGTCGATGAAATTGATAAGAATATCGCAGCACACTGTTCATTTGAAGATGTACTTCGTTTGCAATCAAACAAGTCTCTAAATATAGCTTAATCAAAAGAACTGCACGAATTTATGGTAAATTTATATTCATTTTTATATAGTTATTCTTTTCTTCATGATTGTTGTGTTATCTATCATTCACTGATATCTTTGTAGATATCAAACCTTCTTTGATTTATTAAGGGCACACTCATTCTAAAATCATCAATTACTGTTGGATCTAGTTCAGCATAAATAATTTCTTCACCTTCTCCAGCTTCGGCAATAATTTCACCCTTTGGTGAACATACCAACGAATGACCATAAGCATGATAATTTGATTGCATATTCCTTGCTGGTGAACATAAGATAGTATAAATTTGATTATCTACGGCTCTTGAACGTGCTAATAAATGCCAATGCATTGGACCCGTTACTGTGTTGAAAGCTGAAGGGAAAATCATAGCAAAGGAATTTTTTCTCGCTGATAAAGTAGTCAACTCATGAAATCTCATATCATAACAGATACCGACACCAATATTACCTAAATTAGGTAATTCTACTGTGGTTGATTTTTCACCAGGTGAAAGAGTGGTACTTTCTTTAAAAGTGATACCATTTGGTATATCCACATCAAATAAATGAACTTTACGATGTTTATCAATCAAATCACCATTCTCGTTAAATATTAAAGCTGTATTATAGATTTTATTGCTTGTTGGATCAATTTCTGGTATTGAGCCACCTATCAAGAATATTTTAAATTTAAGAGCCAATTTAGATAAGAAATCAACAGAAGTTGATTTATTGTTATTATCAATAACTTCTGCATACTCTCTAAATTTGTCTACAGAATAAGGTGAGTTGAAACATTCCGGTAGTACCACAAGTTTAGTATCGGGTTGTTCTTGCATAGCCTTTGCAATAAATGTAGCTGCTCTATTTAGATTATTTAATTTGCTTGGAGTAGATCCACTTAATTGAATAAGGGCAATTTTGACCTTTTGCTTTAGTATATATGACATCTTCGAATACAAGTTTTTTGCTTGTTTATGTCTTCCACTTAGTTGCAAGTACACTTCAAAATGCAAACTAATAGCTTGTGTAGTATGGTATAGCTTGTAATGTTATGTTATATTATATTTATCAGCAGAAAAAGTTCATTTCCAATCAGCTCCATAAAAGAAATCATTCTTTTTTTTTCTTGCATCGGCCGAGTCAAAGAGGAAATCTCACAGAAGGTCTCGACAGCTGAGGTACTTCAAGAACCAGCTGTTCTAGTTGTTGTTTTATGTAAATGGGCTAAACTCAAAATAGCTATGAATGCAAAACGCACGACACTTCCAGATACGGTTCTTTTTGCCACTGTCTATTACCTTACAAAGATTTAGACCTGCAGTGTTGCATATTTTGTACTCCTATTCTCTTCATCATGTAGTCTTTTTACTACAGCAAAGCAACTTTAACTTATTTAATTAACTACATGTTACATACTCATTTGCGCACGCCTTATTAATCTTGCGTATACCAGCTTGAATACAAGCATTTCCAACCTAATGTTCTCATAATGTAAGACCTATACATGAACCCTATTAGGGTATCCAACTTTACAGGGGATCATGTGACCAGTACCTGATTGTCACGTGCCCCCCGCACTCAAAAAAATTTGGGGGTGTCTAGGCAGTTTGGCGGTTATTTCTGATGCTTCCATTCCTTGGAGGTTGCCCTCAGTGGTTGGCTTTCGAGTGAAGAGACCACTAATTTCTGGACACAGTGGCAGCTTTGTTGAAGACAGATATCAAGAGTATGCCTTTCGAACAAAATATCCCTCCAGAGATCGTATATGAAATCCTAACATACCAATTTAAAGACTATATGTCTAATGATTATCCACCAACTTCAGAAAAGTTCAATGAAAATTTAAGAAATTTCGTAAGAAGTAACTTAACTGTCAATAAGACATTCTATCATTGTTGCATAGTATTGATTTACAAACACTGTAACTTCACTACAGCTAAAAGATTCTATTCACTTTTGCATTCTATACAGGAAAGGAAAGAGTTAAGGAAAGTGATCCAAGTGGCAGATTTCCAAGAACTTACATCTATTGGATTAGGTAGGTCTAATGAAATGAATAAACAAATTCAAAATTTGACTAATGAGACACTTTTGAAATTTTTGCATTTGACCGAGTCAAATCTAAGAGAGTTTTTAGCTTGCGAAAATATTCAAGATGACTTAGATGATAAAATAATTTATGAATTATTGAAACCAGGGACGGTTTTATCAATTTTGGATTTATGTGGTTGTTCAGGCCCTAATTTGACTAAAAATTTTAATTTAGCCATTGATAGGTTATATCCAACTAATACAACAAATCCAAATAATTTAAATTTAAATTTGTTACAGCCTTTACAGTTTAATTATCAAATTACTTGTTTAGGTTTACATGATTGCACAGATTTACCTAAAGTAGCATTGGGAAAATTATTGAAACTTCTACCAGAATTACAGAAATTAGACTTATCACACACACAAATTGATGGCCCCATTTTATTAAATTGTTTACCTCATTTGAAAAATTTAACTCATATTTCATTAGCATTTTGTTCACAATTATTAGCACGTTACGTTTTAGAATTTTTCGCACATCATCCAGCTGTTGCTGATGAAAAAAATAACTCTACTCTAGAATGGGTTAGTTTAAGTAATTTAGCATTAAATTCCAATTGGAATCATAGTCATACAATGTTTTTATTGAAAAAATTTTGTCAATTCGGTCATAATAAGACAATCCAATATTTAAATTTAGATGGATTACCATTGCATCTATTAACTATGACAGATGAAACATATCAAATTAGTCATCCAAATATCACCCTCAATGAAGTACCATCGATAACATCATTTTCATCAACATCATATTTAAACCATTCTACAATTTATTCAACTGTAAAAAAAACACAATATTATTACCAATGTAATGATACTTTAATTTTCATTAAATTGAATTTCCCTAATTTGAAAAGTTTAAGTGTGAAAGGTAATAATATTCCAATGAGTAAATTAATTGAATTTTTGTCACCAATTCCTGATATTAATAAATATGATCAATTAGCTGATTTGATGAATCAACCACAACAGAAATTAAAGTTTATTAATTTATCAAGTAATATTTATGTTAATAAATGGACTATTAATGATCCAAATCTATTGTCATGCTCACAATCTTTATGTGGTATTGAACTAAATTTTAGCACTTGGCAACAAATTGAGAAAATGAATAATAATAACGAAATTGTCATTAATAAGTATAATTTTATGACCGGTAAGAATGAAACAATCAAGTGGAAATGTTTTATGGATGTTTCATACGGGAGAAGACATTGGATTTATCGTGTTGATCCATATTTAAATCGTGGAGATGTCATTTCGAGATCACAACAAGGTACATATTGGGATGAAAATGGTAATAAAGTTATCAACATCGTTAAACAACCAGATTTCTTGAGATTTGCTCAAAATAAAATTTCTATGTCCTGTGGTTTAGTAAATAAAAGTAATATTAGAAGAAAACTGTCATATCGTAATTTAGAACCACCAATTTCATATTTTTTCACAAGGAATGGTGGTATATCATTTGGTAATGTGCAAAGACCAATAACTACACCAAGTTTACAAAATGGTAACTGGAGAATTTTACCAGATGATGGTGAAAGCATGGCAAATACAGATCACGACATTACTGCAAATGAAAGAGGTAGCGTGAATACAGATTATGGGAATACTCAATCATCTAGTCAGATGAATATAGAAGGTAGTAATCATGATAACCGTAATGATAGCAATCATAACAACGGGTTATATTGGGATAGATCTAACAGTCCTTTGAATGATTTCCCATCGGAGTTAAATAATAATAATAATAGTAATAGTATTACCAATATGAACAATAGTGAGCCGCAGAATGATGAAGAATATCTAAATGATCCAACCTTGCAAAGAAGAAGATCTGAACTTTATTCATTAATTACACTTCGCTCCATTCCGAATAATAATGTAGTAGATTCAACACGAAGATTGCTATCAAGTCATAGTAATCGCTCCAGCAGCAGTAGAAGTATTTCAGTGATGAATACTAATGATGACGATGCCGCTAGTAATCATACCAGAACTAATATGGATCGTCTATCACAAGTTTCAACTTCATCTAGTAAAATATATACCAGTCACCCCACTACTGGAACGACATTGACTTCTACAAATAATGGTTGCCGTAACGCTTTGCCTACTCATGGAATGAACAATAAACAAAAGGTGATCAAGATACCCAAGGGTTGGTATTATGTGTACCCTGAACAATTCATCTATGATGTTCATGATGATGTCACCACTAAACGATACCAAATTCACTTTGAAGTTGTTCAAGAATACAAAACATTCGGTTGTATTGAAAGAGGTATGTACCGGTATTATGGGTTAAGAACGTAGTACTTGAAGTGAGTGTACATCTATTGCATTATCCTTCTTGCAAGACACATAAGAAGATGGCATTCAACGCATTGATGTAAAAGAAAAGTATGTATGAAAGTATTGATATAAGACCTAATATAACAAAGTAACGCAAGAAGACGACTAACCCTAGGGCGCAACAATCCCAACCCTAAGAAGTGTTGAACCCTAAACCCTCTCGAAATTTCGAGCTCTCGAACTTCAACGCGAATTGCTTTTTGGGTTTTTCAAACTTTTGGTAACAGCAAACAAAACAAATCGAAGAGTAAACATCAAAACAGTAAACCCAAATATTTTAGCTGAGACGATATAGCAATCCTGCATAAATCATTATGCCCTCCTCACATTCAACATCGTCATATTCGTTTATGTCGGATGATGCATTTCGGGACAGCCATCCACATCGACATCCACATAGACGGTCGTTCTTCTTCGAGACACAGGTAAGTATCGATGGAAGCGAAAATATAAATAATATGTCTGGCTTGAATCATTCTCAAGGTAAAGTGCCCATGGGCTATCTTAATCAATACAGTGTCACGGGTTCCAAGCCTCTCTATACAAACAACACCATAGGTAACAGACATTCCGGTACTCAAAATAATGATAGTAATCAAAAAAATAAAGGTAATGTCAATCCATTACCTGATGAAGACAGCGAGAAGGAAATTAGAGAATCCTTTAGAAATAGTGACTTCTTTGCTGTCTATCTTGATCCAAAGAACTTCGAAGATATGAATACATCGATGTCTTGTAGCAGTGTGGGTAGCGGTTTGACAAATGATTCGAAAAATAGTGAGAATTTATACAATAACGTTGAAACAAATACTCGGAAGAGAAGCAACACTAAAAATAGCCAAAGTACAGCACCATCCAGTGGGAGGATTAAAGTAGTTAATACAAGTAAAGTCATACCGCCAAACCCAGTTGCTAGCCCCATACGACATGATTTTACACCACAATCAAATGAAACAAGCAGTACTGTGTTTTTCGAAACCAGCGAAAATATTTATCAAGAAAGTAATAACAACAATAGTAATCATGCATATGACGACATTCATGGTCCAATACTCTCTCCCGGTGTTTCACATGTGGATAATTTAGATCGTCATGCTAGTATAAATGGTTCAACAGATTCATCCGACTCCATAATAACACAGGATACAAATATCTTGAATCCACAACATACAAATAATAGAGGTTCAAGAGAAACGAAAACAATATCCACTTCAATACTGACAAATTCCAACTTTAACAACTTTAGTAAGCTTATTGATGGTGAAGGTCACCATAACCAAACAGATTTGCTAGATAGTAACAAGAATTCAGCAGATTTTTCAATAAAGGATAATCATGTAGATCAATTTGTACTCGGAAACGATACTTTTTTTCAAACTAATGAATCAGCTATGGACAGTACACATAAGGCATTAGAGAGTAGCTATATTAAGGCTAATACCAACATTAATAACAGTACTAGTAATGATGATTCTTATACTAGAATAGTAAGAACCAATACGGAAAATAGTCAAACTGATCATATTGTACCTAGTTTAGGTCCTATACCGAATGTTAACACTTCTTTATCATCTAATGAATATTCACGAGGGTATCAGTATGATGTTTCAAGTCTAACAAATTTTCATGGTTATGATGACACAATAGAACCAAATATTGAAAAAGCTGTCCGACTCTTAAGGGAAGATATCACAACTTCTGATAATACTGGTTTCCATAATAATAAAAGTAATATAAGTAAAAATAATGATAATAATGACAATAATAATAGTAATAATATTCAAGGTAAAAACATAATACGGCATGAATTAAATGTTCCCTTTGAGTCGAGTAGTTTTCAAAATAGCAATCTTGATGTTCATTCCCATACTAGTAATAATAGTGAAAATAGTGATCAGTCAAATGAATCTGATAATAAACCTGGTTCATATGAACTACATGAATTAAAGATCCCAAGAAGATTATCTAGTGCAACAAATCCATCTAGTGGTCAAAATTCACTACATTTGCCAAGAAGTCCGTCTTTAATTAATAGGATTTTAGTGACCCCATCGCCTAAAAAGGTTAATCGTACTAAGAGTAAAATATCAAGACCAATTTCTTTTGATAAGCATAATTCATCAACTTATTCTAATAATATTATATCACCCAATTCAAATGGGATACCGTCATCACCATCAATAATACCGAAAGTTCATGTTTTTCAAACTGTTACTGGTTCAAATCGTTGGAGAACAAATCCTGTTACTGAAACTCAACAATTAACATTAGGTAATGATGCATTTGCAACTCCAAGGAAAAAATTACCCAATAAATGGAAAAATAGTCCATTACATTTGAAAAGGTTATCATTTCGTGAAGAGGAAGAATATGGTCTTGATGATATTGATGAACAAGAATCGAAGAAAATCAATTCATCAAGTGATAATAGCAACAATAAAAGAAATTTGATCAGTACTGCTTCTAATACTAATACTAATACCATCAATAGTGTATCTACTAATAAACTCAAATTCGATGATTTTGAATCACATTCAAATAATCAAATGAAAAGTCTTAATACAGAACAAGGAAAAAGTAATGATAATAAGACAATTCCTACTATCAATAGTCATGAAGCAAATCTATTAGAAAATCCATATGAGGAATATAATCCATATATGGATCAAACACCGTTTGCAATGAGAAATGCTAAATATAAGAGTAATACTTCAGGGTTAGATGATAATTTTAAATTGGAAATTGAACAAAGACTAATGACAATGCATGATGAGATGCTGAATGAAGAGACAAATCTATATATAAATGATGTTAAAGATACTGACGTTAGTGACCACATTAATAATGCTAAAACTAGAAACAGTCATAACTATTCATTTGAAATGAGTAGAAATAATACCGTAAAGAAAGCAGATTTATCCAAACCGAATGCAGCATTAACGAATAGTACTACGACAAAGAATCCGCCGCATTATATGAGAGCAAATACCACTACCCCGATGTTACCAGCAGAGTTACCTCATGATATAAGCGGACGCTATGTTCAACACATTGATACACCATCCATTGAATCATTTGATTCAGTGGAATATAAATTTTTTGAAGTTTATTCACTGAAAAAATTGGTATTATTATATGCTGTGGGAATCTTGATTCCACCTGTGTCCTTTATCATTGGTTGTGGCTCAAGTAATAGTGACGGTACAACTCAAGGTGGTGGTGGTATAATTAATGATCTAAAATTGATGCAAATGGTCATCAATAAACAGCATAGAGTCGGTTTACTACGTGGATTTATCTGGGATTTAGATCTTAACTGGTTAAGACGCAGTATGCTGCTTATTGGTATTATTGAAATGACAGTTATATTTGCCGGTGTTGGTGTTGGTATGGGTGTTGGTTTAACTGTTGGACAATAGCTATCTATTTTCTGAAGAAATTTTATACGAAATCAATCATTATATATATAATTTGAGATATAGGACATTTAAATCAAAAATTGTAACACTAACCCAGAATTTCACTCATGATACTATGTGGTATTTTATTTGTTCTTTAAAGAAATATATATATTTAAAAAATCGAAAAAAGTCTTTTTAAACACGTTAAATGATCATTAATTTAATCTATATATATACATCCACATACACATATAATTAAGAGATATAATATATACTACTCGAAAAGTGAATTAAGCAGAAATCTTCTTTTCGATCATGTCGAATAAAGTGACGATATCAGCAGAGAATTTTCTAATACCTTCAGCTAATTTTTCTGTAGCCATAGCATCTTCATTCAAACCGAATCTGAAGTTTGGTTCATCATCAACGTATGTAACCTTTTCATCACCGTCCTTCTTAGCTTGTTCAACATCTAATAATTGTGGGACTGGATCGTTAGAATGTAAAAGTTTTTCTAATAAGCCTGGAGAAATGGTTAAGTAATCCACACCAGCTAAGGCCTTAATTTCATCCACATTTCTGAAAGATGCACCCATAACAATGGTGTTGTAATTATGTTTCTTATAGTAGTTGTAAATTCTTCTAACGGATTTCACACCTGGATCAGTTTCACCAGTGTAAGTTTCACCGGTCTTAGCCTTGTACCAATCCATAATTCTACCAACGAATGGAGAAATTAATGTGACTTTAGCTTCAGCACAAGCAACGGCTTGCACGAAAGAGAATAATAAAGTTAAGTTACAGTGAATACCATAGTTAGCTTCTAATTCTCTAGCGGCTTGAATACCTTCCCAAGTGGCAGCAATCTTAATTAATACTCTATCTTTACCGATACCTTGATCTTTGTATAATTGAATAATTTCTAAAGCCTTAGCCACGGTAGCTTCTTTGTCAAAGGACAATCTAGCGTCCACTTCAGTAGAGACCCTACCTGGGACGATCTTTAAGATTTCTTTACCGAATTCGACTAATAATCTGTCCACGGCAATTTCAGTTTGTTGGGCTAAATCCTTACCATGTTCTTTACCGTATTCTACAGCGACATCAATCAATTTAGCATAAGTGTCAATCTTAGCAGCAGCTAAAATTAAAGATGGGTTAGTAGTAGCATCTTGTGGGGTATATTTAGCGATAGATTCAAAATCACCGGTATCAGAGACCACGACAGTACCGGAAGCCTTTAATTGTTCTAAAGAAGAGCCAGTCTTTTGTTTCTTTTGATTTGGAGCCATTATTAATTATTAGGGTTTATTTGTTAGGGATAGGTATGTATATATATATATATTCAGGGAATAATAATACAGTTTGATTCTTTTAAAGGGAAAAGAGAAGAAGAAGATTACGAAATAACAACTACTGGAAATTACAAAAGTTACGAATAGAAATTGGACGCAAATAGCGTTATATTTATATAATTATCAAGTAGGAGCAAAAAAAAGTATGTGAGTAGATGTTACTAAAGTTAAATGATGTAACCGAAACGGTGTAGCATCAAAAGTGAATAGTGGCAAGAATTGAAACGGTGTTTAATTCAGAAGAGGACCTGTTTGGAAAATTCGCAGAGAGTAGCGGAATCAAAATGGAAAAACGAAAAACAGTAGTGAGATACCACGGTGATAAAAATATCCAGTTCAGGTTTAATTCGCCACGAAAGAGCCAGTTAAAGGAGTTACAGGAGACAAGTCCTGGTTTGAACCAGTGTGTGATTAGGTGGACAAGAGCCCACTCGAGCCAAAGTTTCTGAATAGGGTGAGAGATGCCAATTGGAGCAAAAAGGAGAGGCAAGAAATCTTTCAGATTCGTTTATTATCACATAATGAAGTAAGAAAAGACATGGGGTATGAACAGGGTTAGAAAATTACGGAGTGAGACTTGAAGACAAGTGAAATTGTAGTAGAACGGAACCGTTCACATGATAAGCCTGCTAACACATTAGTGGAAAAAAACGGTTCTCAGATCGGACCCTAATACGTCTTTCCTTTTCAAGTGAAATTTTCTGGCGGTCCGCGTAAATTTTTCGCATTCAATATAGGGGGTTGTTCAAAAAGAAAAGTTTCTTCGAGACTTGCGCTAAAAAGGGAAATAGATATTGAGTTTTTCAAATTTGATCCTGAAAAATTGGGGCAGGGGTATTATTACATTCCACATGATTTTCGAAGTAATTGCTCAAGGTTTCCTGAATTGTCATGGAAAGGGATCCCGAATATGCCAGAGGGGTTTATTCATGGTTCCTGAAAGGAATGTTAGTAGATCTTTTGATCAAAAGATATAATGGAAAAAGAAAGAAAGGGACGGAATAAAAAAACAATAATCTTCCTTCTCGGGAGAACTTCTTCTTTGTTTGAATTAGGGTAAGCAAAAAGACCATTATCAAGTCAGGATTTTTCATCAGTAGCCCTAAACACACCCTATTAGACCTATCGAAAATCACACAATACGATTGTCCATAACGGGTACAATTGATTTCCAGAATCGCTACGGAACTTTTTCTTTTCAGGAATCCGTTTCTCATTTACGAAATATCACCGATGGAATCAGAGAGCTTAGAGCTTAGTAATAAGTGGAAATTACTACCGTGATCCAGTAATTTTTTTTATCTTAATTACGCATCTAGTTAGAAGCTAATCATTCGAAACGATCAGAACATGAATTTCATGAATTTCAGTTCTTGATTTTTCCATTGAACTATAGAATTAAAAGAAAAAGAAAATTAAATTTCAGATGTGAATAGGTTTATTCCATTAAAACTCTATATAGTTAAAAAAAAGTTATATGTTACAAGGTGGGAAATATGCAATAAATAAATAATATCAATTCAATTGATTAAGGAAATTCATTATTTGTGTATAAGATAAAAGGTTAAAGAAAAAAAGTTTGTTAAATTCATTGTGAAGAATAATATTGTCAAAAAATTAGTCAAAAAAAAAATGGATCCTTTATTTAACTTAGTTGTTTTCTGGTCTTAATTTTCTAACTTCTTTACCAACCTTCCAGATTTCCATACCTCTAATAACTTCTAATTCTTTTTCTAATTTTTCTCTGTAATCTGGTTGAGAGTTGAATTCTAATGATCTCTTAGTTTCAGTACCATTCTTAGTAGAAGCATATAAATCTTGGAAAACTGGTTTTAAGGCATCTTTGAAGATTGGGTACCAATCTAAAGCACCTCTTCTAGCGGTAGTAGAACAAGCATCGTACATGTAATCCATACCGTACTTACCAATTAATGGGTATAAAGATTGAGTAGCTTCTTCAACAGTTTCATTGAAAGCTTCAGATGGAGAATGACCGTTGTCTCTTAAAACTTCATATTGAGCTAAGAACATACCATGGATACCACCCATTAAACAACCTCTTTCACCATAAAGATCGGAATTAACTTCCTTCTCGAAAGTGGTTTGGTAAACGTAACCGGAACCAACGGCAACAGCTAAAGCTTGTGCTTTTTCATGAGCTTTACCGGAAACATCATTCCAGACAGCGTATGAAGAGTTAATACCTCTACCTTCTTTGAATAAAGATCTAACAGTTCTACCGGAACCCTTTGGAGCAACTAAGATAACATCTAAATCTTTTGGAGGTACAACATGAGTTAAATCAGAGAAAACTGGAGAGAAACCATGAGAGAAATATAAAGTCTTATCCTTAGTTAATAATGGTTTAATAGTAGACCAAGTTTCAGATTGAGCAGCATCAGATAATAAATTCATAACATAAGTACCTTTCTTAATAGCTTCTTCCACAGTGAATAAGTTTTCACCTGGGACCCAACCATCTTCAATAGCAGCCTTCCAAGAAGCACCGTTCTTTCTAACACCGATAACAACGTTTAAACCATTATCTCTTAAGTTTAAACCTTGACCGTAACCTTGAGAACCGTAACCAATTAAGGCAAAAGTATCATTTTTGAAATAATCTAATAATTTTTCTCTTGGCCAGTCAGCTCTTTCGTAAACAGTTTCAACAGTACCACCAAAATTGATGTTCTTTAAACCACGAGTAGCAATCATTGGTTTAGCAAAGGCAGCAGTTGGTCTAGCGGCAACAGCTCTGGAGGCCATAGCTAAAGTTCTCTTAGCAGTGATAACACGAGAATTAGCAATTAATCTAGCGGCTTGATTTCTTAACATTTTGTTGTTGTTAGGTTAATGGGTGGTTGGGGGTAAATTAATTAAAATTAATTGTTGGATTGTTGATGGAAAAAATCTAGAAGGAAAACAAACAATCCAATTATATTTTTGAAAAAATGTTGATATATATATAATTATTTTTTATGATAAAACTTTAAAATTTTACTGCATTTGCAAAAAGTGTGAAAAGTGTGAAAAAGGAAAAAAAACCGTAGAGATGAAAAAAACGAGGAAATGGAAAAACATTTCCGTGTTTTTTAGTCATCGAGTACCGGTAGCGGGATTACTTTTCCTGGATATTTGATATTCGGAATTGGGAGAATACTTATTGACTTGCCGTACTAAAGTTTGTCCAATGTCGGTCTTCTAATTGTATCAGTCATTTGAAATATTGTTTCGTGTTTCTTTTATTTTTTGAAAAAGCATGCTCATACGCTGGCCGTTGGCGGACTACCAAACGGATATCAATGTACGTTGGCTAAAAAAGCTGGGTTTTGTCGATCAGTCTGTTTTAGGAAATTGTTACGCCTAAAATGTCTGAGTCATGTGAGGCCGACAACGTTAACTTGTTAGACTTGTTATTGCCGGGCACGGGGTAACGCCAGTCAATGTCGTGTGGGGTACACTGTATTAAGCATGGGCAAAGACATAGACATTGACATCCCACATTGGATTACCCTCCATATCCCATAAAAATAATAACTGAGTGCGACAAATGTCGGGTTTTCGGATCCCTTGAAAACTTGACAGTACAGATATCCCACATAGTACGGCTCTTTGCTTCCCCATCTTAAATTTATAAGTGCTTTATCTTTTTTCTGCCTAACCCCTCCCTTCATCTTTGATTTCAATTAGTCCAATACTCACATAGTTGACGAATCAGAGTCCAGTTAACAAACATAGACTTTGCTTCAATCAATTTTATACTTTATATTGTATTGTGGTTTACTTGAGACATACCCTACAAACGTACTAAAATATAGACACCAGAACAACCAGAAAAAATATTAGGAAATGTCCACTTGTCTAGCTGCTATTAAGAGTCTTGCTATTACTTCGTTAGGTATTCACACAGGTACCTATACTACATCAAGTTTATTATTAAATGATCCGAATTTCAAGAAATTGGTAAGTGATACAAATGTGGTCAATGAGACATATACAAGGGAAATTATCAATAAACTAAATTTTTGGAATAATGTGTGGGCCACATTATCTACTATTAGTTTCAGTTTATGTTATTTTGGTGCTCCATACAGATTCAAACACCCTTATTTGATCTATTCTATGGTTTTAATACCTTTGAATAACATGTTAAACTGGGTAATCCAAAAGAAGTATTTGAAAGCCGTTAGGTTTGCCAAGATCAAGCATGATAGACAATTGGACAATAGTGACGACATTGCCAAACCCATTGAGTTGATTGATGAGTCTATCATAGACTTGGGTAACGATAAGGATAAGGAACCAGGTAAAGAACCAACCCATGAAGAAGAGTCCACTGTCGCAGATGCAAAGAGGAAGCATGTTGTGTCTCAATCCATCCCAGATTACAACAAGTACCTATGGATCAACTCGCTTCTCTCTGCCTTGATCTTGGCCCAATCCATCGTGGGTGTCTACGGTGAAGGCTACTGGGGCTAAGACGAATTGGCCAGCTGGTCATGCCGCACGTGACACGCAAAATTTTCCATTTTTTATATTCTTCCAAACTTTCCAATTTTTTTTTTCTGTATCTTTTAACGGTTCGGCTACAATTGTATCTATAGTATATCTACACCTATATCTATAATATATCTATCTTTTTCATATACTCTCCCCCACTACAAACTCAGCCATGACTTCGCAATTTTTGTTAAAGACCGGTCAAGATATCGAATTGTTCAACGGGTATGAACAATTCAACCAAATTAATACTAATAATGATAAAAGTATCATTTCATCAGTTTTATCATCGTGTGGAAGATTTTTGGCCGTCTCAAATAAAGTTAATGTTCAAATTTTCACTGGTGAACAATTTAACACTTCATTGATTACTTTACCATTAGTGGACGCTTATGATTTATGCTTTTCACCATCAGGTAATTTTTTATCCACTTGGCAAAGACCTAAATTTGATATTGAAAATGATCAAAATGTTAAAATTTGGTATTTAAATAGAGATTTCAGTAATTTAGAAGAAAATAGCATTATAGAACCTGTCCATACTTACCATTATAACTCACAAAATTCTTGGTCATTACAATTTTCAAAATTAGATAATTATGTTATCAAATTAATAGGCAAAGATTTGAAAATTATTAAATTAGATCTTTCAAATTTAGATAAACCAGTTGAAAAATTTGATTTTGAAAACAGTTTTGCCACATTATCATCTACCACTAACGATAATCAGAATTTTAAAAATTTTTCCATTTCACCTGCTGAATTCCCCACAATTTGTACTTTCACACCAGAAAAATCTGGTAAACCAGCACAATTAACTATTTGGCCCATTACTCAAGGTAAAATAACAAAAAAAATTGTCACTAAATCTTTCTTTAAGGCTGATTCTTGTCAATTGAAATGGAATCAACAAGGTAATGCAATTCTTGGTTTAGCCATTACTGATTTTGATTCGCAAAATAAATCTTATTATGGTGAAAATACTCTTTACTTATTATCTTTCCAAGGTGTTAATGGTACTTTAGGTGGTAATTCTGTACGTTTACCATTAACCACTGGTCCAGTACATGATTTTACTTGGTCTCCAACATCAAGACAATTTGGTGTTATTGCTGGTTATATGCCAGCTACAGTGGCATTTTTCGATTTAAGAGGTAATATTGTTCATTCATTACCAAAACAATCTAAGAATACTTTAATTTTTTCACCAACTGGTAAATTTATACTTATTGGTGGGTTTGGTAATTTGCAAGGCTCTGTGGAAATCTTGGATCGTCACAATAAGTTCAAATCAATTACTAAATTTGATGCCACTAACACTTCGGTTTGTAAATGGTCACCAGGTGGGGAATTCATTATGACAGCAACAACTTCCCCCAGATTAAGAGTGGATAACTGTATTAAGATATGGCATTTCACTGGTACTCTTGTCTTTGTGAAAGAATTTAAAGAATTATTAAAAGTGGATTGGAGATTACCATGCCCATTTAGATTAGTTAACCCAGATTCACATTTAATTAAAGATTGGACAATTATTAATTCTATTAATGATGAAACTAAAAATAATTTGGATCCAAAATTAGTTAAGAATCAATTGAAAATTGACGAATCTGCAACAGAATTCCTAGCTAAGAAGAAAGCTGCTGCCTTAAATAACACTAATCAAAATGGCAGTTCTAAGAGTGCCGGTGCTACTAAGACTGGTGGAGCTTATAAGCCACCTCATGCTAGAAGGGCTGCTGCTATTGCTGGTAATGTTCCAGGTATGACCAATAGGACTGTTCCAGGTGCAGCAGCAGTGAAACCAAGTAATGATAATAATAACAAATCAAGAAGGAAGAAAAATAATACCAACAGTAACAATAATAACATTCCACCTATTAAAACTCCCGTGGTTCAACAACAACAACAACCAGCTGTGGTCATTTCACCAGAAGAGAAAAAAATTAGATCATTATTGAAAAAATTAAGATCTATTGAAGTTTTAAAACAAAGACAAATTGACGGTGATAAATTAGAGGATACTCAAGTATTGAAAATTCAAACTGAGGATAAAGTTTTAAGAGATTTGAAAGCTCTTGGTTGGAAGGAAGAAGATGATGAGTAAAAATATTTGTCTCACGAGTAGCTAACTCAACAGACCATTCTACTTCATTTTAAAACTGTTTACTCAGGTTTTAAAAGTAACTTTAAATTAATTTTTCTTTCAATTGTTGGTTTTGTCATTTTGTCTATTTTTTCTTTATTTGTAATTATCCGTTTTGAAACTTGACGAGAAAATGAAACGATATCTATCAATTTTCTTCTCGTAAAAAATTTATTGCATTTATATAAATAGTTAAATATTATATAACCATATCCATATCAAGAAAAAATTAAAAAGTACCCTTTACAATCATCGGATTTGCTGATTTTTAACGATATCTTGCAGATTAAAAATATACGATAGTATAGGCATTTTTTGAAATAACTTGCTTGCCTAAATTCAATTAATAGCCTAAGAAAATCGATAGTCAACAGAAACTGTAGACTCTTCTCAACTGCAAAATTTAAGCAGCTCAAATATTTCAATTTACCAAGAAAACTTCCATCTGTACTTAAATTCTTTCTATTCTGTTATAGAAGAAGGACATTCTTTCCGAACCCTAATGACCACAGAATTAATAAGATACCCTAAAATTAATAGTAACCCTAACAATTAACCAAACTAAGAACCCTAGATTCGGGTAACACGGTATTTTTCATGTTTTCGGTTTTTTATCAAACAGAAAAAAGAATCATTTCCAATTCAACTTTTCAATATTAGCCGCTTAACAAAATCTACACAATAACGGAACCTTCCGTGTAATAGTTGTACCACTGTACTGAATATATTTGGCAGTATGTCTAATGAAGACCTATTTTTTTTACAGTCCAGTTTGAAAAATGAATTCGAACAGTTATGTCAGTTGAAGGATAATGCAAGTGGTATCAATCTGGTACAAGTATTCAAGAGTTTACCGTCAAGGGACCAATTGCCAGACTACTACAATATCGTGGAACAGCCAATGTCATTTGAAATTCTACAACAGAAATTACCCTTCTATAAAGACGTTGATAGTTGGATTACCGATGTTAAACTGATATCATGGAATAACAAATTATACTTTCCAGAAGGCTCAAATATCTTTTTATGTGCTAACACTCTAGATAACTATATTAATGACATCATGATACCGAAATTTCAAAATATCTTCAATATGTATCCAAGAAACCAAAATAATAACAATCATAGCAATGCTTCAGGCATCGGTATGGGCAATATTGATTTCAATACTTTGAACATGAATGTGAATAATTTGAGCAATATGAATAATATGAGTAACATGAGTAATATGAATAACATGAGTAATATGAATATGAGTACCAATGCTGATAACACTTTGAATAGTCTGAGTTCAATAAACAATGATATTAGCAGCATCACTTCCATGACTGACCTGGGTAACTTAAATTTGAGCGTTTTAAATGCAAATATTAACAATATAGGTCTGAACCCCATAAGCATGTCTCCAATGAATTTAACTAATAGTGCTGGTTCTAACCAGTTATCAAGTTCAGGAACCACCCCACAACCGATACCTCTTCCTCAACAAAGCTTAACACCACAACAACTTCCATCATCACACCCTGCAAATTCACAATCACCACCAAATCTTATGATGAATGGTAATAATGCATCATATAGTAGCAATGATTTTAAAATGATTAATAATTCAGTCAACCAAATGAGTCAAATACATCAGGTTAACCAAAACAACAGACCTGCTTTTCCTGCAACAGACATTAATACTAATAATATCGTAAAAAGCAATAGCAACGTAATTAATAATAATAATAATAGTAATGATAATAATGATAATAATAATAATAGTAATAATAGTAATAATAACAATAATAGTAATAATAATAATAACAGTAGTAATAACTTCAGCAACTTCACTATCCATACTAATAACAACACCACTGAAATGAGAGCAAGAAAATTTAACAGAGGGAACAAGTTAACAACAATTGACTATCCACATATTCAAAGGATGAAAAACGTTATGAAAGATTTAAGGAAGGAACTTGATCCGATGGATCAATCATACTTGGTTACTGTTTTTGAAAAATTACCTGATAAGACAAAGACGCCAAGCTATTATGATTTTATCAAAAATCCAATATCATTAGATGATATTTGGAAAAAAGTTAAGACACGTAAATATGGAGATTTCAATGAATTTCAGCAGGATATTTCTTTAATGCTGAACAATTTTAATATGGTGTATCACAACAAAAATGCATTTCTCATGAAAAGCTTGAAATTTCAGGAAGCTTTCAGTAAATTTTGTTCCATTGAATTATCTAAACCCGATTCTGATTATATCCCTGATGGTGTATTCAAATATCCAATTGACCAACTTTATTGGAATAATGATTATTATGATATTGGTGATTGGATTTTAATAAAAAATTTGAATGATCCAGAAAAACCACTGGTGGGCCAAATTTTCAAAATCTGGGAAACTTCAGATGGTGAAAAATTATTTAACGCTTGTTGGTATTATAGACCAGAACAAACTGTTCATAGAGTAGATAGAATTTTTTATAAGAATGAAGTTATGAAGACAACACATTATGAGGACCATCCAGTTGAAGATATTTTAGGTAGATGTTATGTGGTACATTTCACTAGATTTCAAAAAGGCGACCCAATTTTAAAGGATAGCAATGTACCACTTTTTGTTTGCGAATACCGTTATAATGAAACCGATAAGCTTTTCAATAAAATTAGAACTTGGAGGGCATGTTTACCTGAAGAGGTCCGTGATAATGTGGAACCGACACATTTAGTAAGTTCAAGAAAATTTTTCAAATTTAAATCACCAATTGCATTCATGTTGCGGCCAGATGCTCAATTAGGTGATCCAATACCAGAGGCAACAAAGGGACCTCATTTTGGTCCACCATTGATTGGTAATGTTTTTGTTGGTCCTAAGTTAAAGAAAGATGATCTTGGTGAATATTATACTTCAGAATCATTCCCCAAACATATAATTCGACCAGGTGCAGATTTTGAACCAGGTTTGATAGATGATATCAATGGTGTAGTAACCTATTCCGATGATCACATTCCTAAGAAATTCAATAAGCATCCGAACAATGTACATAAGAAAGTTTCAAGATCTAATACAGGTACGCCGTCTTTATCCTATATGAAAAATAGCCAATTTGATAATATGTCAAGAAATAACAGTAACGTGTCATTCAATATTAACGGTAATGATGTGGTTAACAACAATGCCATGATGAACAATATCAAAAATAACTATAATAGTATGGATAATTCTTTACAATTTGAAAATGCATCATCCAACAATTTTAATAACAATTTGATAAATGTATCGTCGGACAGAACCATGCCTAACCAGGCCAATGGTAATAATATGAATGGTAGTATTATGACCAACAATGGTAGGCCATTAAATATTAATATACAAAGGACAGTACCTATACCCAATAATGGCAATAATAATTTGAATAATGCAGTAAATATACCGTTAAACATGCGTCAAAGAAACGAAAGAGATATGACCGCTTCAATGAATGTGAACAAGGCAGCATTTTATTCACCATCAGCATCTACAACTCCATCACCTGCTTATGCACTTAATTCAAAAAACAAGCCTCTATCTTCAAGAAATTCCATTGTGGAAGGAAATGCTAATCATCTTAACAACGATATTAAAAGTTTTAATTCTAATACTAACAAGAACACCAGTATCGTGTTGAACAAGATTGGTAAAAAAATGATTAATTTCCGTAATTACCATGATTCTTTCAAGAGATACATACAGTCAATAAATCCTAATGTTGGAGGTATTTTACTGAATGTTCCAAATAGTTATATTATACCTTTTGAAACCTTTATCAATGGTAGAAGAATGAGGTTAGACGACATTAATGGATTAGATAGTGAATTAAATAAGTCTGTGCAAAGAGCAGATTTAAACAATAGAAGAAGAAGACAAACAAATAATACCGGCATGAATAACAAACATTATAGCAATGCTCTTGAAACCAGATCACGCCAATACGGTGAGATCATATGGTTCCCCAGTCCCAGTATCAGCATAAATGAAAGACTGATCAATCTAGCTCCAGTTGCTCGGATAACTGAGTTAGATGAAACTTTATCAGAGGATACTGAATCAAAGAGTGGCATTGGCAAGGATGCCACCAGTGTATCACTAGAAAATATGGATTATAGCGAATCATTGGAGACAGTTGAGCCTTTATCCGCAGATTCATCCAAGACGGAAATCACCAAAAACAATTCAAGCAACTCCGAGTTCCTGAACAGATGCAAAGTGAACCAGGGTCAAAACTCTGGTAAGATCTCGTTGTCCTTGAGACCCACTGCGAAGTTCATCGCTTTCAAACTGAATGAAAAAATGGTTTGACTTCTGTTCCGAGTCACAAATTTGAAAAAGTTAGTTTTTTTCATTGGATGAGTTGATTTGTATTTAAACTTTGCTGTGCACTGACAGTTACTGCCATTGCATAAAGACAGGTCGATATAGTCACACAGCCTTATAATGTCAGATTTTGATAAATACTCTACTCCGCTCTCAGCAAGATATGCCTCCAAAGAGATGTCTAGCATTTTCTCTACTAGGAATAGGTTCTCTACTTGGAGGAAACTTTGGTTAAATCTTGCCATTGCTGAAAAGGAACTAGGTTTGGATGTCGTTACAGATGAAGCCATTGAACAAATGAAGAAAAACTTAATTATCACGGACGAAGAATTGGCAAAAGCTTCAAGACAGGAAGCTATTGTAAGACATGATGTCATGGCCCACGTCCATACTTTTGGTGAAACTTGTCCTGCTGCTGCTGGTATTATCCATTTAGGTGCCACTTCATGTTTTGTCACTGATAATGCTGATTTGATCTTTTTGAGAGATGCTTACGACATTGTTATACCCAAATTAGTAAACGTAATTGATAGATTATCAAAATTTGCTCTTCAATATAAAGATTTACCAGTTCTAGGTTGGACACATTTCCAACCTGCTCAATTGACTACATTAGGTAAAAGAACCACATTATGGATTCAAGAATTATTATGGGATTTAAGAAATTTTGTTAGGGCAAGAAACGATATTGGGTTACGTGGTGTTAAAGGTACTACCGGTACACAGGCATCATTTTTAGCTTTATTCCATGGTGATCATGATAAAGTAGAAGAATTAGATAAAAGAGTCACAGAATTATTAGGTTTTGATACTGTTTATCCAGTCACGGGTCAAACTTATTCAAGAAAAATTGACATTGATGTCTTAGCTCCATTATGTTCATTTGCTGCTTCAGCTCATAAGATGGCCACTGATATTAGACTATTAGCTAACTTAAAGGAAGTGGAAGAACCATTTGAAAAATCACAAATTGGCTCCAGTGCTATGGCATATAAGAGAAATCCTATGCGTTGTGAACGTGTTTGTTCATTGGCAAGACATCTTGGATCTTTGTTTAATGACGCAGTACAAACTGCATCAGTACAATGGTTTGAAAGAACTTTAGATGATTCTGCCATTAGAAGAATTTCATTACCAAGTGCATTTTTAACAACTGATATTCTTTTATCGACACTTTTAAATATTTCATCTGGTCTTGTTGTGTATCCAAAAGTCATAGAGAGAAGGATTAAATCAGAATTACCATTCATGGCTACTGAAAATATCATTATGGCCATGGTGGAAAAAAATGCCTCTAGACAAGATGTTCATGAACAAATTAGGGTCCTATCACATCAAGCAGCCGCTGTGGTGAAAGAAGAAGGTGGTGATAATGACTTAATTGAACGTATAAAGAATGATCAATTTTTTGAACCAATTTGGAATGAATTAGATAAATTATTAGAACCAAGTACTTTTGTTGGTAGGGCACCACAACAAGTGGAAAAATTTGTAGCTAATGACGTGGCTAAGGCATTAGAACCACATAAACAACTAATCAATGACGAACATGTTCAATTAACTGTTTAAGGCATGAGTTGTTTCTTTTAGTATTCCGTTATTTTTCAAATATAATTTAATATACTTTGACATTTCCTTGTACATTTCAATATGTTATATCCCACGAGAGTTAGGGATTTACTATAGCGGATATAGATCCAACGATATTTCCATCTGTATGTGTCTCTCTTTATATAGATAGATATTTTTTTTTCCATAAAATGATAAAATGTTAAAATTGCAAAAAATGAACAGATTGATAAAATGAAGAAACTTATAGAGAGAAGGGTAAGACATTTGAGTAAGGTTGAAATATGGAATATTCGTCTAGATGTCAAATTTAGTGGCTCGATTGATACTAGGAAGTTTCAAAACGGTAACTCATCTGGATCAAACACCTCTATTCCTCATCTTCCAACAGGGGACAATACTGATAACTATACTTTCCAATCCAAAAGAGGTGTGGATTGTTTTATCGTTCTAGAGACTATACAAGGTCAAGCTTTTTATGTCAGTGAAATTCAAGCTGGTAGTTTAGATTCTGTGGCTTTTAACGATTTGAAAATATTGAATCATGAATTTAATATATTGGATAAGTTTATCTTGAAGATTAACTTGGCAATACCTATGGAATTGAGTCCCAAGGGATCTAGTGGGGGAGAATTTGTTACTATTATGAGCTATTTGGTAGATTTGACTAATAATTTGGTCCAATTTGATTCCGAAATTGATAGTATCGATGGTATGAACGTCCCCATTTTCAAGATAAACAAGAAATATTTTAGTTTAAGACAGTTGGTGAACAAGAAAACTACGATTACTGATAATGATTTAAATGGGGATGTTCCCATGAAAAAATCATTCAATTTCACTACATTGTTGAAATTTAATAAGATGATCGAGTATGGTAATAATTTAATCATGGAGAAGGGAACGATATCTAAACAAGTTGAAAAATTTATTATTGATAACCATGATCAATTGAATCAACAAGCAAACTCAGAGATTGATACCATATCTAATTATTTGAATCAAATGAATGATAATATTGAAAGTAAGAGGAAATTAATTCAAAATTTGAAGAATTTAATCGATGATAATAATAATATTGATACGATTGGTAGGAAAGATACAAACGGTGATAATGAAATTGATAAATTTCCACAAAGTAATGATGAATATGGAACCATTTATGCCAATTACTACCAAATTAAAGATAAGATTAATTATGTCAAAGGTAGAAGATTGAATCAGATAATTCAATTATTTAGTATGATAGTGAATAATGAATTATTAAATTTTTATCAATTATGTAAGGATAAAGATAAGGATAAAATTGATGATCCGCATCAAGATGTTAAAGGTCATAAAGATGAGAAAATTACTATTTTATTAAACTTATTGAATTTTGAACAATTGATTGAATTAATGGTAAAGGATGACCAAATGGAATATTTGAATAGTCAAATTGGTTACTATATCTTGTTTATCAATATATTGTCCCAAAAGATATTTCAAATTAAGTTACCCTATAATTTAAGATATTGTGGTTCCACTTCCACTATAAATGACAAGTATCCCCTATTTATCAGAGATTTACAGTCCAGTAGACAATTACAACAGTTTAGTATTGCCATTACTTTGATTAATATCAATATACGGCAATTAAATCAATTTTTTTGCAATTGACTAGCATGTTTACTCTATTATTTTATGTATATATATATTATTTTTAAGCATATTAGGGCTTCTAATTAACTTAACCTAACCAATTCTTGGAAATCAGTAATATCTCTTGGTGATTCATGCAGTCTTTTCCAAGTAGTGATGACGTTACTCACTGTATCGAATTCAAAGAGTCTTACACGTCTTTCTGTACCACCGTAGCCTGCATATGCACCTTCACCGACGGACCCACCGTAACATAACCAGATATTTCTGTTTGTGGAATCATCATTCAGGCAATAGTCATTGACATGATCATGACCACAACTAGTTACTTGCACACCCATTTGTTCCAAAACGGATAACCCGCCTGAATTGAATTTTGGTGCTGTGATACCTTCCTTGTAGTTACCCACAATTTTATTCTTCTCACCACTGTGTAGTCTTGAATCAAAATTTAAATATTCTGGTAGTGGGATATGGAAGAAAGCCATTGATAAATGTGTTTGTAAATTTGCAATCTTCGATTTCAATTCATGATTGTACAGGTTTTGCATGTATGACCATTGAGGTTCTTTTATCCAGTCATAACCAGGGTAAATTTTACCCATCGTTGAATATTTATGTGAATCGAAAAAATAGAGTGTAATAAGAGCATTAGCGTCTGAATTAGTGTTGTTTGACATTATTTGTAAAGGGTAATTACCTACACCGAATTCGTTATTATTTGTATCCAAGGGACTAAATTTGAATAAAGAGCCTGGTAAGTCGTGCACAAATTCAGATAATTGCCAACGATTTAGTGAACCTTCATCATCATGGTTCCCCCAAATCATACACCAAGGTATATTTTTTTTTATGATTGGGTCGAGAATTTTCAAAAGTACTGATTGTGAGTCCATCTTGGATAAATCACCCATGATTTGATCACCAGAGAATACAATTAGATCTGGGTTCTCTAAATTTAGTATTTGATCAATAAATTTGAAAGTTTTCGTATCAGCTAAACATTTATCCTCCTTATGAATTTGGGGAGGAAATTCATCACGACATTTACCTTCACCGATACCCATATGTAAATCAGCTAATTGAAGGATTTTAAATTTACCGTTAGCGTTTACAGTCAAAAGTTTCTGTGAATGTGTGGTGTTTGGTAAGGTGAATTTGACTCCATTTTCATTATCATTTGGTTTGAGTTGTTGTAATTTGTATGAGATGTATATTGGTTGATCTTTGTAGACACTCCAAGGGTTATCCAGGCATAAATGCCAATTATCTCTTGGTTCTTTACAATCGATGCCGAAAAGGAAAGTGAAATCAGTGATAATTGGTGTAGAATAGATTGAATTGGAGTCCAGTGATTTGACAGATAAATGTAAGTTATGGAACGTTAGATTAAGTTGGTTGTCATCGGATTCTAATGGTGTAGTTGAGATATTTGTGAAGAGGTTAAATTTCCCAATAGAGCCAGTATTTAGTTTATTTATGTTTATAGTGTCATAAAAGAATATTTTATTGAAAGAGATCCAGCTATTATAGTAATCAATATGTTTTGCTATGGTGATTCTTGTTACCTGGTCAAGATCATCATCATGATCATCATCGTTGAAGTGATAATTGAATAATTTCTGTTGCCATGGACAGAATTGCCACCAAGTACCGATATGGAGACAATACTGCAGACCTATATCCACCATTACGTGTTCATTGATGCTCTGTGGATCGTGGGTGGGGGTGAGTGTGTGTCTTTGTGCTGAGATGGGAACATGCTGTAATAAAAAGTAGTAGTAGGAGTGATGTAGGATGTAAAAAGCTGCTATTGCACTGAGAGAATATAAAGAGAATCTCGTGTACTTTCTCGGCCAGAGCATTCTAGTTATCCTGCTTCTTCTCTAGGTTCTTCTCTTGTTGTTGTTGTTGTTGTTGTTTTTCTTCCAGATGGCGTTTGAAATTGGGGCTGCAACTCACAGCGTGTGGTTTCTTGAGGGTCTCCAACTTGAGTTGTCTGGTCTTGCCGCCGCGGGTGACTTCCACGGTGTCTCCGTTCATCTTCAGTGCGGCCAACAGTGCGATCAGCGTGGCCACCAGTAGTAAAACAGCCAGCATGCAGGGGTCCTCCTGGAACCGCTCTAAAGGTGCTCTGAAGCTGTGTGTGTGTATATATAAAGACTATATAGAGTGTGCAGCGTCCGACTTGTCCACTGTCCACTGTCCACAGAGTGTGCGTTGCCTACTTGCTCCTTGCACTCGCTGCTTCCCGTAGCAAAGTGGGTGGAATTCTGAGTAATCAACAATTCGAAAAATATTCACGCTTTCATTTCGTGGAGAACCACACCACTCTGGCGGCCCACCCCCACTACGCTCCCGCAGAACCAGAGCGAACCACCACACCATGTCGTCCACGTACGTCGAAGAGTTCCTCTCGAAGATCAACTGCCAACAGTACCTCCCCGTCTTCCTAGAGCTCGATGTCGTCTCCGAGGAACAGGTCAAACATCTGGATCGTGAAATACTGATCGCGATGGGTGTCACAAAACTCAATGACAGGTTGAAAATATTGAAATGTTGTCACAGTTTGCACAAACAGGACAAATTGAAGAATCTGGAGAACCTAAACGATTTGCTCACTAAGATTAGAGATCTGGATGTACAACAAAACTTGAATGATGATTACTTGGTAGAGAAGTTCCATGTCATCTTCATACTGAATGACGGGTCCGCTAAGAAAGTGAACGTCAACGGGTGCTTCAACGCAGATTCTATAAAGAAAAGACTGATTAAGAGATTACCCACAGAGTTGATGGTCTCTAAGAAGACACTTACTCAGGATAACACTCTTACTAGTCCCCCGGATCCAGATTTTATTAATCCAAAGGATTATGACGTCTTTGTGGTGGACTACACTAAAAATATCTTACATTTACTGTATGATGTAGAATTGGTGACAATTTGTCACTCAAATGATAAATTGGAGAGAAATAGGCTCATATTGGTGTCGAACGATCAAACTCCAAGTGATCAGGCAATTGCTACTTCTAAGAAGATTTATTTGAAAACTTTATCATATATGCATGATTTGGATAACAGGAAAAGACAACAACAACAGCAACAGCAGCAGCAACAGCAACAACAACAACAACAATTAAAAAATGCAAAATCGTTCTATAAAAGTAGTAGTACTAAAAACATTCCCTTAAGGAATAATGCCACAAACAACAATCTCAGGATTGATAATTCAAAGGATAATATTAGGAAAATTTTCAACCAAAGACCACCAAGTGAATTTATCTCTACCAACTTAACCGGTTATTTCCCGGAGGCATCAGTGAAAAAATTAGAGAAAACATTAAAGGATTCATACAGACAATCCATTCGTCTTAGTATGGCCAACTATGGCAACAGTAATCAACCTCGTCGTATCATTAGTTCAGATTCAAATAAAATAGGCGATATCAGATTACGACATGCGACTGCTGTGGATAATGCCCTTTTACAAAACTCCACTAATAACAATACGAAAAATTCCATGGAGGAAAGATCAATTCATTCCAGGACATCCATTGATAATGATTTAGAATCTATTGATATACCTACTAAAGTTATCACACCAAATTCTTGGTTGAAAGGTGCTAGAATTGGTTCTGGTTCATTTGGCAGTGTTTACCTGGGTATGAATGCAGAAACAGGTGAATTGATGGCTGTGAAGCAAGTGGCCATTCAACCAAAGCAAATTTTTGATTCAAATAATAATAAAGAGAATAATAAAAATAAAATTGGTAAGAAAGGGAAAAGCAACAAAGATGATAAACTAGAGAAAGATAAAGATATGGATAAAGAAACTGATAAAAAGAAACAACAAAATAATGAATTGAACATCTATAGGAAAATGGTAGAATCATTACAAAATGAAATTAATTTATTGAAGGAATTACATCATGAAAATATAGTGACTTACTACGGCTCATCACAGGAATCTGGTCATTTAAATATCTTCTTAGAATATGTACCTGGCGGTTCAGTATCATCCATGTTAAATAATTATGGTCCCTTTGAAGAATCATTAATTTCCAATTTTACCAGACAAATCCTAATTGGGTTAGCTTATTTACATCGCAAAAACATTATTCATCGTGATATTAAAGGTGCCAATATCTTAATCGATGTGAAAGGTTGCGTTAAGATAACTGATTTTGGTATATCGAAAAAACTATCACCTATAAGTAAAAGAATGAATGATGATACTATAGATGATGAAGATTGCGATGATGTTGATGGTGATGTTGATGAAATTAAGAATAAACTTAACAATAGTACGAGTAATAATAAACAAAATAAAAGAATTTCTTTACAAGGTTCAGTATTTTGGATGGCACCTGAAGTTGTTAAACAAATTGCCGTTACTGAGAAAGTCGATATTTGGTCCACTGGTTGTGTCATTATTGAAATGTTTACTGGTACACATCCATTCCCTAAATTTTCACAAATGCAGGCAATTTTCAAAATTGGTACCAATACATCACCAAATATACCACAATGGGCCAGTGAATCAGCTAAAAATTTCATTAAATTAACATTTGAATTAGATTATCATAAGAGACCCAGTGCTATTGAATTGTTGAAGAATCCATGGTTAGATACACATATTTTATAGATTTTATAATAGATACAATAAATTAATTACATTTATTAAGCTTCATTCTTATATATATATATATATATATATAGGTAGATGTGGTAAGCAGATTGGAAGGATTTTTTTAGTTCATACGCAATTGAAATGATGAATTGGGTATGCCAAAATGAAATAAACAATAAATAATTACTATACGGAATAATTAAAATAGTATCACATTGCTGGTCAACAGAAACTTAAATTTTGTGTTTCCCCATAGTTTTATTCATTAATAAATTCTAGCAACCGACAAGATATAATCTTTCTTTCTGTCTTTTCTTCTTCTTTAAGGGTTATCTTTTTGCTCTGTTTTCATGGCTTCCATAATTTACCATTACCCCTAGTGGCATAAATTGTCTTATTGAAATTTGTCTTGATAACGTTTTTACCCGTGGCATCCACTTCTTTAATACCATTTTGCATTAATTTATCATTAAATTTAATACTATGTGCAAACGATTTATCACCAATTTCTTTAGCCAACATCGATTCTACCTCAGTAATGGAGACAATTGGTATATTACAACTATTTGCATATTTTTTCACTTGTGGATCTTCAGTGATTAGTATCCATTTAATGGAATCCTCCACCATTCTACATTTGAAAGTACAACTTCTTAATAAGTTCTTGAATCTTATTGGTATCTTATTAAGCGACTCCACGGAGTCAACATTGACTTGACTCCAAGGTATAACGTTAACCAAATCCACAAATTCTAGATCCATTTGGAATGGATCAGTGTTAACATATTGTGACATGTATTGATCAATAAATTTCAAAGACTCTCTCGCATTGAAACTTTTCCTTCTATCCTTTTGGAAATTCAATTCATTCACTGTATAAAGTGGGATATATAAATGTAGAACTACTTTATGGAAATGACCGTTTGAGTCCTTATCTTGCTTTATATTATTGTTGGGGCCATGCAGCCATTGTTGCCAGCGTTTCACGTTCCCGATACCTTTCTCAAAGGCGGAAGAGTCTATGATGAAGTTGTAGTGGTTCATTCAAAAGGGCAACAGACACGCACAGAGACAAAGAGGCAGAAACCAGTGATAATTTGAGATGGAAACTTGCAATGGAAGAAGAAGCAACTTTTCGTTTTTTTTCTTCGATTTTTGCGATGAGGTGAAAAATTTTGAGATTTCAGTTCAAACCACAAAACTGCGAATTGGCGGGACCGTTTGGTGGGGATTGTGAGCTGTTTAGTGCTTGTGCGTTGTGTTTGGAGATGCTACACTGCTGGGACCGCGATCTGCTGTTTGAGTTGAGTCTGTACGTGTCCGTATCGGACCTGCTGAGCCTGAGATCTTGCTGCCGGAAATTAAGGTACAAGATCGAGTACTCACCTATTTGGCAGGTGAAATGCCACGAACTGTGGCTGGATAGACAGATGATGGACAGTCTGCATGTCACTGAGCTGGACGTAGTTCAAGATTGGTTTGCCTGCTTTATGGACAGGTCTAGAACCGCCTCTTTGATAAGGGGTAAGGTATTGATCCTAACCACTATGGTACCGTATGATACCCAATACTGGGAAATCGTGAACCAATTGCTCGATGATCGTGCAAACTGGAAAAATGTACCCTTCTTGTACAGATGGTTACAAACATCACCTCCAAATACACCTTTTGATACTTTAAGATTAGTGAACCAATTATTACTTACCATAAGACAAAGACCTTTAATGGAGTTGATACTACGAGAGGATCGGTTTGGTAACTACTTAGATAACCACCATCACTACGATCATGAAACGTTATTGATGATTATCAATACGATAGATAACAGTTTTGAAGATTTGTTACCGATGAGAAATAAATTTTATCACAATTTACATGGCAAGATCATGTCACATAATTTGTTATTTAAGACGGGCACCCATCTGGAACAAGTTGAAATGATTGTCATGGAACTGCTAAAATTCATTAAATCAAGATTGATTTATAAAGATATGGATAATTCTACTTTAGAAGATTTAATGATACTAAGAGTTTACAGTGGTGAGACCAAAGGTGAACCTATAGTTTTATTAACAATTTTATATCATATTTGTACACAATATAATATACCTGTTCGACTAACATTTGATTATCTGATATTCGATAACGATACTAAATTTCTAACCATTACGCATGAATTGGACTTTAAAATCTTCAATAGAGATCAGATTATGGAATCAGTTGGTACATTAAATTTTGATAGATTTATTACCAGATTGGATAATTACAATTTACATCTATTTATAAGTTCCAAATTAAATGATATATTCGATTCACGTTGGACTTTACAAACAGATAAATCCATAGATAGATTAAATGTTTTATTCCCCTACAGTAAGTTACCCTTGGATATTGCCAATGTTATTGGATACACTACGTTAACCAATGTGTGTAACAGCATGTACCATATCGGTATTGATTCATCGGTGATAAATATGATTGAATCTACCATTATCAGGTACATGCCCTGGAATTTACACTATTTACACGGTAAGAGAAATCCATGGAACACGGTGATTGAATACAAGCATTGGTTGACAGATAAGTATATGCTGGATATGATGGCCACGACACAGAATATGGACATGCTCGGTGAATTCAAACTGAACGAGATCGGTGAATTGATCTGCATCGTGGGCATACAGCGAGTGTTTTACCATCAGCCAGAGATTTTTGTCACCACCGTGGATTTCACTGGCTTGGTGAAAGTGAAACGGTTGGTCGATTTGACGCCCGTTGATCCTCACGATCCACACCATGTGGGTTGCATAGCAAGATTCTTACAGAACCCTCAACTGAGGGCCCTACTGGGGACATGGTTCCACAATTTAGATGAGCACCTGGGACGATTGACACCTGCTGAGTGGCTCATCGCGGATTCCTTTGGTAAGAGTTGGAACCAGCCTTAATTCTTCCGTCTATTTTCCCAACGGGCTCTGCCTAGCCCAGAGACCCCCCCTGCCTAGACCTGGGCTCGAGTTTTTCTCATTTTTCCACGCCGTGAGAAATGAAAAAAACCTTAAACTGCATTGGACAAAGACGAAACACCCCCGTGAAGAACATGTTGCGCCGTGCTACTCACACACGTCGCCTCTTTGCACGCCATTTCAACTCGCGTGTCATTGGTATTGATCTCGGTACCACAAACAGTGCTGTGGCTTACATCAGAAACTCACTAGACAAGAAATCAGCCACGATAATTGAAAATGCAGATGGTGAAAGAACAATACCATCCGTGGTTGCGTTCCAGAAGGGGAAATGCGTAGTGGGGACCATGGCTAAGAGACAACAAAATATAAACCCAGAGAACACTTTTTTCGCTACTAAGCGATTGATTGGTAGATCAATAAATGATGTGGAAGTGCAAAGGGACATCGAATTGATGCCCTATAAGATTACTGCACAATTGGGGACCAATAGAGCCGCAATAATGACTAATGATGGTACTATTAAGACACCTGGAGAAATTAGTTCTATTATACTAAAATATTTAAGGGATATGGCACAAGATTATTTGAATGAAAAGATTAATTTGGCTGTTATAACGGTACCAGCATATTTTAATGACTCACAAAGACAAGCCACCAAGGATGCAGGTAAATTAGCTGGATTGCAAGTATTACGTGTAGTGAATGAACCTACTGCGGCAGCATTGAGTTTTGGTCTAGAGAAATTTAATGATGATAAGAAAAATGATAGAAATCTTGTTGCTGTGTATGATTTAGGTGGTGGTACGTTTGATATCTCTGTTCTAGATATTGAAGATAGTGTCTTTGAAGTTCGTTCCACGAATGGTGATACTCATTTAGGAGGTGAAGATTTCGATAACGTTATTGTCAATTTCTTCGTGGATAAATTTATTGAATCAAATCCAAACAAGATTGATCGTGATCACTTATTGAAAGATCGTGAAGCAATGCAAAGGTTGAAAGAGACTGCAGAAAGGGTTAAGATTGAATTATCACACGTTAAAGAATCTGAAATCGAATTACCATTTCTATTCAATAATTTACATTTTGAAACAAAGATAACTGAACAGCAATTAGATGAAATGACATTACATCTTATTAAGAAGACAATTGGTCCCGTGAAGCAAGCTTTAAAAGATGCCGATATTGCACCAGAAGATATTGATGAAATTATAATGGTGGGTGGTATGACCAGAATGCCCAAGATTAGATCCACTGTACAGGAACTTTTCCAAGGTAAGAAACCGAATACATCAGTGAACCCTGATGAAACTGTTGCCCTAGGTGCGGCCATTCAAGGTGGTATATTATCAGGTGAAATTAAGAATGTTTTGCTGTTGGATGTTACACCGTTAACTTTAGGGATTGAAACATTTGGTGGTACATTTGCACCCTTGATACCAAGAAATACTACTGTACCGGTGAAGAAAACTGAGGTATTCAGTACTGGTGTAGATGGACAAACAGGTGTGGATATTAAAGTTTATCAAGGTGAGCGTGGATTGGTACGTGATAATAAGTTGATTGGTGATTTCAAACTCACGGGGATCCAGCCCATGCCCAAGGGTACGCCGCAGATTGCAGTGACGTTCGATATCGACGTAGACGGTATCATCAATGTGTCTGCAAACGAGCGTACTTCGGGACAAGAGAAGAGTATCACTGTGATTGCCAACACGGGCTTGACCGAGAGTGAGATCAACCGGTTGGTGGAAGAAGCAAACGCGAACCGTGAGAGAGACAATGCCATCAGACAGAGCGTGGAGTTGCTCACGAAGGCAGACATCATGGTCACAGACGCAGAACACACCTTCAAGCAGCACGCCAAACTGCTAGAATCACAGCCAGAGTTCCCAGAGTTGCAGAAAGAACTGGCCAACTTGAGAACCCAACTGAAGGCTGCCCAGAAGACACCACCAGCCAGCACAGACACCACCACAGCGACAGCCAACGCCCTCAAGAGAGACGTCGATGGCCTCCAACAGAAAATTCTAAAACTTTTCAAAAAAATTTCGAGCGAAAAAAAATGAAAAATTTCTTCGAAAACAAAACAAAAACATCAAAATTTGAAAGAGGAACAAAGAAAGACACGTCAACCACGACACAATGTCCACCGATCCTGTCAACGCCACTTCTGCCGTCCTGCAACCAAACTGGAATGATTCAGCATTTGCTGTCAAAATTGCTGAATTAGCTACTACTTATTTGCCCATGGACAAATTACCCGCTTGGATTCAAATCAATCAACCTTCATGGGACCATCCATTCGGTATCGAATTATGGCCCATCTTCTCATGTGTCTTTGAATTGGTTAGCGGCTATCCAGCTGAAGAATTCGAATTCATTCACAATAAGACATTTTTGGCCAATGGGTTACACGGTATCGGTATCATCATTTGTTACTATTTTATCATTTTTGGTGGTCAATTCATCTTAAGATTATTCAATGCTCCACCAAGACAATTCCATTTCATTTTCCAACTGCACAATTTATTCTTAACTGTCGCTTCATTCATTCTTTTAATCCTTTTAGTGGAACAATTAGTGCCCATGGTTTACCATCATGGATTATTTTGGGCCATTTGTTCACCTGAAGCATTTGCACCAAAATTAATCACTTTATACTATTTGAACTATTTGACTAAATTTATTGAATTAATTGATACAGTTTTCTTAGTGTTGAAGAGAAAGAAATTATTATTCTTACACACTTATCATCATGGTGCTACTGCTTTATTATGTTACACTCAATTAATGGGTCATACTTCTGTCGAATGGGTACCAATTACTTTGAATTTAGGTGTTCATGTAGTCATGTATTGGTACTATTTCCTTGCCTCATGTGGTATTAGAGTTTGGTGGAAAAAATGGGTCACTAGATTCCAAATTATTCAATTCTTAATCGATTTAGTTTTTGTTTATTTTGCAACTTACACTTTTTACGCTAATAAATATTTCCATGACACTCTACCACATCATGGTACTTGTTACGGTACTCAAGATGCTGCTGCTTACGGTTACTTAATCTTAACTTCATATTTGGTACTTTTCATCTCTTTCTATATCAACTCTTACAGAAAAACTGCTGCTAAGAAAAATGAAGGTAAGGATAAATCTACTTCATCCACTACTTCTACTGGTTCAACTTCAGCTGTTAAGAAAAACGTTACTAAGACTTCTTCAAGAAAGGCTTGATCGCCCTTTGTTTGTCTGTTGCTGCTTTCTTTTCTTTTTTTGTGTAACCCTATATTTTATAAACAAGCGAGAAACTTCAAACCTGAAAATAAAAACACTGTCTATCAATAACCTAACATGATCCTTATGACTGCAACTATTTCACTGTGTCTTCATGATTTTGGTTATCTTTTTTGTATAACGTAATTTATAATCTATATTATAGTCTTTATTAAATTTATATCGTTCTATAATTACATAAAATTTATATAAATAACTAAAATCTATGATTTATCAGAGTGTTTATGTCTAAGCTTTTTACACTTTACTTTTTACATTCATACTATAGATACATATACTCTATTTCATATCTTACATTACCAATTTTTTATTTATTTTTTATTTAATTTTTCTTTTTTCTTTAATACCTTGACGCAGTTTGTAAAGTATCCATATCATAATCAACTTTACCAGCCTGGAATTGTTCATTAAATAGTTTAATCTTAACAATTGGATCCAAATAATTTTCGCCAATCTTAGGTACAAATTCATTCAAGAATAAATATTCCTTTCTAATTGATGTAGCACTCTCAGTAAACATCAATTTGATTAAAAATTTAAGTATCACACCAGCACCATTTTGTAAATAACGATCCCAAAATGCATTACACACGGGAATATGAATATTAGTCATTTGTTCAATTTGATTCATTTTAATTTCCAATTCTTTGAAATTTGTATCTTCACCATTATCATCATCTTCATCTTCATCTTCATCATTGCCACTGTCATTACCAATACTAGTATTTTCTAATATATCATGAACCACATTTTCCACTTCAATATCGGTGGCATTATCATCATCATCATCATCATCATCATCATCATCATCATCATCATCACTTTCTTCATTAGTAGGTGCCTTTCTTTGAATTACTCTTGCAAACCGTCCATTCTCATAAGCATATCCAATTTCATCACAATACGATCTATAGGCAATGGGGACAACACTGTTCACCGTGGATAAATAATCATATAATTCTTCATGTACTAATTTCTTCAATAAATCTCTCACTGAATTCTTAATCACTGATACAGTCTCATCATCTACTGTCCTTGTCGTTTCGTTCTCCATATTATTGTCTGATTCATTATCATTATCCCTGATATTATTGTTTTCATCATCTCTCATACTATTGTTTTCATCATCTCTCATACTATTGTTTTCATCATCATCATCCATCATAGTAGTTGTATTGAATTCAGTGTCGTCAGTATCCTGAGCAGCATTTTCATCCGCGGGGAAATCATCTTGTAACATTGAATTAATCACTCTCAGATCAATAACTCTCTCTAAATGTTCAACTAATGTTATCGCCACAATATCAATAATTTGTGTCAATTTTTGTGTATGGAAAATATACTGTAATATTCTTCTATCAAATATTGCCGCGGGACAACAGAATAATGCTAATAAATTCATCTTATCACTAAGTAATATCTTCTTGACATTTTTAATCTCAAGTAATAATCTCTCATAGGGCACAATCATTTCACATAAACGATAATCTGCCACTAAATCACTAAAATATTTCTCTAAATTAATTGCAGTAAAGACTACATAGATAAAATTCAAATTTTTAGTGGAGGCAAAATATATGATTAATTGATTCAGTGTTTGGAAAAATGATAATAAGTCTTTAATATTGGTAAAATCAACCTCATTTAGGGGTAAACATTGTAAATGACGATCTAACTTATGAAGAACTGGTTCTAAGGCAAGAACTGTACTTAAAGTGGACTCCACAGTGGAATAAAATTCCTTATCTATCTTAATTAATTGAATACCATTTGATTCATTTTCATTATTCTCCAAGATACTTCTATTGATACCATGCTCTTCACATAATTTATCGGGTCTTTCCAATAGCCATGGATTTTTATTTATTTCATCAAAGACTTTATTAATCTTCATGAAAATTGAATGGTCATCCCATTTGATATGACTATCGGTAATTTTCACGGCAAAATCTAATAATTGTTGATCTTTATCATTTGAATAATAATTTAACGGTTTACTTCTTGATCTATTAGTACCCTTAATGAAAATATCATTATCATTAACAATACCAAAAATTTGCTTAACACAATTAGATAAAAGATTCACTAAACAATTATGATAATAACTTTTAGTATTAGTAAATTTACGACTAAAATCTTCAAAAATATCATCCACATTCAACATTGAGTTCATCGTTTCATTACTCATAGTGATTGATAAATTGAAATTAGCCATTCCACTCATTTGTTGGAAAATTTTGGTCAATTGCGACCTTATTGGTGAATCAATATTACTTGCACTACTAGTAAAATCATATCTTTCTGCAGATATCGGTAACATCACTGATCTTTTCTTGACATTATCATAAAAATTTAATGACATTAGTGAAATATTTCCGTAATTACAGTGAGACATGGAAAAAAGCGTTATATTATCTATTTGGAAAAGATAATTTTTCAAAACACTAGTTAAACTATCTTGTTTGATTGTATTCTGTGAGTTTGACAATTTTAAAGAATAATCATGAACACCAATATAACTCATTGGATTATAAACTATTTGTGGGAGATTAACGATAAATTGAGCATCTAATGAATTTCTCTTTGTGGTCCTATCAATAATTTCCAGAATTTGTTCAGCAATCATCATAATGGAACTGTTAATAGTATGAATGTTTGGAATATATGAATCTGATAGACGTGATAACAGTAACCTGAACGATGAATCCTTAATGATATCAAATGATAAATTTTCAGATGCTACTATGATAGCTAATAGTTTTGTTGTTGGGAAGAAAAATTCTCTTTCATTTTGCATCTTAATATCATTAATATCCAATGTTATCTTATTTCTGGAATCACGATTAAGTTCCTTTTGAACCTTATCTTTCTTACTCTTCTCAGTTTCCAGTGCACGTACTGAAGCCTTCTTAGTCTTTTTTTCCTTGGTTTTAATCTTCTTTGTAATTTTATTTTTAAGAGCCTTTCTAGTGAGTCGTTTCGCATTACTTGTAGTGTCCAAATTTTTAGTTGTCTCATCAATAGAGTGAGAAATTGTATAATCTGTTTCCTTTGCTGCATCAGCCAGTGTCTTAGTGGAAGAATTCTTTTTAGTGGAAAGGTCTTTCTTATTGGAATCTTTCTTCTTTTTAGAATTAGGCTTTTTAGCATTCATTCTTTTATTATGCTTTTTAATAATTTCATGATCAGTGATAATAAAGTCTCCAGTAAGCTCGTGAGATCTAGTGATAGGAATATTAGATGAATGGTTTATCGTTGAAGCCACAGGATGTGGATCAATTAGAGCTACATCAGCAGTATTATCCTTATTAATATTACTAGTATTAATTTCAGTAGTAGTAGTAGTAGTAGTAGTAGTAGTAGTAGTAGCAGTAGTTCTCTCAGCACTCTTATCAGTAACATTCATTTTTCCAGTGTCATGAATATTACTATCATTGTTATCAGATTTTTTATTCTGTTTATCTGTTTTTGGAGGTTTAATTTTTGGATAGTAACTTGTTTGATTACTGAAATGATGTATTAATTTTAAATGCTTTTGACATAATTTAGTTAAATCTCTGGCGAATGATGGATTTGAAAGAGTATTTTTGTCCTTATTTGGTACACCCTTATATGATGGATTTTTAATAATTATCTTACAATGTTTACATTTAACGAATTGGAGCCCACCATTATTAGTCCAATAATGTGTCCAAACATTAGCTTTAGCCTTTCTTAATAAATGGATTGGTAACCAATTGATATTATTCTCGAAGATAATGTCATTAGTAGGGTTTGTTGAATGTTCTGTGGTCGAGTTTTCAGTATTTTTAGATGATTTTTGTGTATCACTAACGTGAGTTGAATTTTTCTGTTGAATTTGTTGTTGGTTAGGTTTATTCGCGTCAGTTTGATTTTGTTCTTGTTTGGTGGTTTGCCATACAGCCAAGGGTGGTGAAGTTTGTTGAGCCAATTCTGTTGATTTTCTCGGTTCACCGTTTTTTGGTGGTTGTTCAACGCTATGCCTATTTTGATTTTGACTGTTGACATTTTTATCATTATTACCGATTTTCTTCTTTGCATCATTTTGTTCTTGACTGTCATCCGTTATGGGACGTTCTCTAATGGATGGTAAAACCAGACCATTTTTAGAATTATTCATGTTAATCAATGGCTGAAGAACCGGTAAATATATTTTACTTAAGGGGATATCTGATCAATATATTGCGAAAGATTTATTTATTTATTTGTTTATTTATTAAGATTAGAATGAAATTACAATTTTTTGTCAGTTTTTCCAAAAAAACCGAAATTTTGGTAGGGTTTTCCGTTAGGGTTGTAAGAAACTCGAAAAGATGTGTAGGGCTAAATTCTAAAACGAAAAAGATTCAAAATTGGTCATTTGGTACGAGATAGGGTCAAATTGTTGTTTCAATACTAGGTAAACTATTCTTTATTACACTTGATGAATCATCAATGATGATGTGTGTTAAGTTTACAGAAATGCATATTTACTGATCACTAGTCTTTTTTTAATCAGTAATAACTCTTGGAAGGTCGGCCAATGAGTATCATTAGATTAGATTAAATTATAAATTTTTCCTTCTGAAGTCGGACAATACTGAAACGAAAAATAAAAAAATCTTTTTTCAAAGATCGACTCGGAATAACTACAATAAAAATTGCCTGAGCGGAAAAAATGGATACATTGAAAGAAAGGCTGTACATTTTTTTCATGATGAAAATGGAAAAACACACATCAACAAACACTGTCTTTCAAAGGCACAGTAAGTGGGGAAGTTCCGTGGGAAGTAAATCGGAATGGACGCCAATGGAAAATAGACAAATTGAAACTGTTACATTCCAAATGAGAAGAAAAGAACACAAAACGAAGACCCAAAACGGAAAGAGAAGGAGGTCACGTTAAGGTCACGCCGTGCTCCCCGGCTCCGCATTGAAGTGAAAATGTCTCTATTCCTGCAGTAATTTAGGAGAATCTACTGTCCCATTGAGGGTCTCCACAACAAAATTTAATTTTCCCTTTCTACAATTTGTCCACAAAACAGAAGGAGTGAGAAAAGCTTTTTAGAATACGGTAATCAAATCGTACGGCTAATGCACTTTCCAGCCGTTCCGCGGTAATATTTACAATCCGCTAGAGACGGCAACGACGAAATCGCGGCTGTTTGCATTCCGTAGGGGCATTTCACTGGGGCAGTACAAAAAACTTTTCCGTACCGAGCAGCCCACTCACGCCCTGCGAGAATTCCCAAGCTCCAATCCCACAGAAATCTCCGCAGAGGGCGGGCCACGTAAACCAAACCGTACGATTTGTACAAATACAGACATGTCAATTTCTTGTGTGCGCCATATTATCCACACAACCCCACACGAATCCCGTAGCAATACACACGCGACAAATCATCGCCATAGTGGAAATTCTCCCACTGTATAATACGCAATTTTTAATTTGCTGCTAACATCAATGGAGCTTGCGACTAAGAAATATATATATAATAGTATTATAATAGTATTATAATAGCATTATAAATTATTTGAGCGTAACTGCCCTATTAGTGATCCATTTGTCCATTTATCCTTGTAACGTGTTCTTCAATAAACGTTTACTTCTTTGAGTTGAAATTTGCACATTTTATGTCTTCACTTTAAAATTAAAGAATTAACTTTGGCATCGCATTTTTTTATCAAGACTTAATTTTTTGGCTCAATTTTTTAACGCACTCCGCATTTTGACATCGTAATACTTCATTGAATTAGCTATCTAATACCTAACTTTATCTATTTATTATATCTATAGCTTCTTCCATATTCACTCAACCAATTTACTTATTTATTAAGCTGATACGGAGTACTACCTTCACTCATAAAAATGGACTCTTTAGAAAAATATCATCAACCTTCCTCTATTGAAAGATTGCAACAACTAAATGAATCAAATATAAAGAGACTAAATAGTAGATTGAATAATTCAAATTTAAGTCTGAATAACTTAATCTTACCACCAATATCCTCTTTTGACAATTTAGTTAGAGCTGCTGAAAAGCAATATAACGTTAAATCTTCTTTATCTACAAATAATAACCTTCTACACAACTCAAACAAGATGTTTAATACTACGACTTTGATGAATAACAATATTAATAATGGTATTGAAAATAACACTACGACTACCACGACTACTAACAACAACGACAACAACAAAAACAAAAACAACATACCCGCAAATCACAAAGCAAGTAGTTGTTTGTCTTCTTCAAGGAGTTCGTCAAATAATAACTTTAGTACACTTTTACCAAATATTTCATCAAATTCAATTTCTAATAACAGTAATGATACTTCACCACTTTTGAAACCTTTAAATAGTAATATTAATTTAAATAGTTTATCAAATAATATTACACCCATCCACACTAACAATAACACGAATAGTAACACACCAGTGACTACCAATAATAATACTGCTTCCTCTTCTGTATTATCTTCACCTTTACAATCTCCTATGGATTTATTACATAACAATAACTCTACTAACACACTTTCAAGTAATAATTCAGGAAATGATAATGACTCTAATAATGACTTAAATTTAAAAATTGATAATAATAATACTAATCACGGTAATAGTAATAAAGATAACTTTTCTATACCATCAAGTGAAAATAATAATAGTAAAAAAATAGTGAAACCAAGAAGGAAGAAACAATGTCCAATTTGTTTCAATTTTTATGCTAATTTATCAACACATAAATCAACACATTTAACACCAGAAGATAGACCACATCGTTGCAAGATATGTCAACGTGAATTTGCCAGAAATAATGATCTAATAAGACATCAAAAGAGACATTGGAAAGATGATAATTTAAATGATGATAATTTAAATGATCATGATAAATTAATCTCATTACATAATATAAAGGGTACTTATAAATGTCCATTTAATTCTACTTTAATTCAGTTAGATATGGAAATCTATCCATATAAATCCAAACCATTATTTTTCGAAACAAGTAATTGCCATTCAACGGGCGTCTTTTCACGTTGTGATACTTTCAAGAATCATTTAAAGGCATTACATTTTGAATATCCACCGGGTACGAAAAAGAGGGAAAGATCAGTCGTGCCTGGTAGATGTAGAAATTGTGGTATAAAATTTGATAATGTTGATATTTGGTTAAATGAACATGTCGGTAAAAAATGTGGGTACACATATCATTAAATGATCCATTTCTCATTTAAAAATATACTTTTAGATATATATACATTCATACATAGGTCTTTCAATTCTTATTTATAAAGTTGTATTTTTTACATATTTAGTATTGTTATTGGGAAAGATTCCTTAAGTGACCATCTCTTTCCTGTAAAAAAATGTATCTAATTTGTTGTAAATAGCTGTGAGGTAACAATGTCGGGTACTTTAGGTTTCCAATTTTACCATTATTTTTGTAACGGTAAAATTCCATCCCAAATGAAATGGTCAAGAACCAACAACCAAGACAATTTTGTAAATATCTAGCTTGTGTCAACAATTCACTAAATTGTAAACTATTATTATCATACGAACAATAAGATATATTATCGATAATGATACCCTTAATGATCGTTTCAGGAGTCAACTGTAAAAAATTAGCTAAATTACCATCCAATAACTGCGTATGAAGTTCTTTCAGATATTTAGTCACATTAGATAACTTAATGAAGTCCATTGATCTGATTATTTTCAAATTACATTTGGGGAATCGGTCGGTATTCCATTGTTGTGGGTTGTTCATTATGTCAATTACTATAATAAGGTCATCTGTACTGTGAGCATTGGCCCGAATTATATTATCCTTATAGTTGGTTGCCCTAAAGTTATTTGTTTGTATAACATGCATTAAGAGGTTGTCAACTCGCGTACTATGATAGTTACTGGAAGGTTCTGAGGTGGTGATCGGGTATTCCACGGTGTCGATGATACATGGTAGTTGTGGCACCTTCACAAACTGTGCCAGCTTGTACGTTGTCAAGTTCTCAATTACATTCATGTGCTGTCAGTGCTACCGTTCTGCTTCAAGTCATCACCTATACATATATATACAAAACGTGTATATATAAATCCTTTTTGTTGGAATATTTGATTTTGGTTTTTTCAATTTCGAAAGACGAATATTATCTCGAGTACTTATTTACCAAAAACTTTAGCTGTTTTCCAAATGGTGCACAAATCTTGACACCTCTTCAAAGGAGCCAATCCATATGGAAGACTTGTCGTGTATGTGTTCCGGTTTTAAGTCCAGGATACGTTCTCCTCTGTCATTTACGGCTTTCCCACCTGCATGTTCCACTAAATATGCCATGGGGAACGCTTCATACAGTAATCTTAGCTTACCATTTGGGTTTTTCTTATCACATGGGTAAGCAAACAACCCACCGTATAGCATTGTTCTATGAACATCTGCCACCATGGACCCAATGTATCTCAGAGAATAATTTTTCTCATCATCATCCTTCAATGAATCGATGAAAGATTTGATCTTGGGGTCCCAACTTCTGCCATTCCCCTCGTTTACTGAATAAATTGGTCTTTCTATTGGAATGTGTAAATTGGGGTTAGTTAATATAAATTCACCGATATTATTATCTAAAATGAACGCATCCACACTTTGTCCCATACACAACAGTAAGTGTGTAGAGGAGCCGTACATGGCATAACAAGCTCCACACATTTCATAACCGTGTCTCAACACATCACTTGCTTCACCTTGTGAATTTTCTCTTAATTTGAAAATTGAGACAATGGTACCTACAGCAACACCTGCTTCTAAATTGGATGACCCATCAATTGGATCACAACAAATGGAATACTTATTTTCGTTACCATTTAAGATAATTAATTCCGGTTGTTCCTCTGACACGACAACACGAATAATACCACTTTGTTTCATAGCGTTAATAAAGATTTCATCACCAACAAGATCCAATTTTTTCTGTTGATCACCAGTAGAATTAAATTGACCAGTGGGTCCCATTAAATTAATTAATTCAGATTTTCTTATCGTTTGTGAAATAAATTTAAATGCAAATTGTAATGAATTAAGTACTAATGAAAAATCACCTTTGGCCTTGGTGTGTATCTTTTGGTTTTCGATAATAAATCTTGGTAAAGTTATAAGATCAGTTTCTAAACTGGATGAATCCTGTAAAATTGTTTCAGTTGAAATTGGCATTTTTTCACGAAATTTGGTCTATTTTTGCTTTTCAGTTAAACAGCTTTCATGGAAATTGTAAACTTTCTTAGTACAAAACAAAACATTTGCTTACTTTATATAAGAAATTTAGTTGAGTGATCGTGGACTTTATCAAATTTTCGAAATTTGCCATTAAACCGAAAATTTCCCTTAAACCGAGTTTTTCATTTGGAGCTGACGTAATGTTAGCATTCTTTCCCTTTTCAGCTTACATAATAGCTGAGAACGTGCTTTGTGATTACGTTTTCATGACCGTATGGACTAGATAAGTAAGGTTCTATGTTTCGAAAAGTTATCACAACAGCTACTTCCATTCAAGATATTTTTTGCATTCTTTGTCGAATAATTGTCTTTCATAATTAAGATCACAATAGAAGAGGCAATCATAATGCATAATTTTGAGCACCGTCTAAAGCCACGATCTTTTATATAAAGAATGTTACATAAATCAACCACTTACTAATCATCGAAAGTACATTTTTTCCCTTATGACTTTTTTTCCATAGCGGAATTACCCGATTAGGTTACTAAGGTAGATTCATCTATCAATAATGATTGGATAAATCGCATCAGTAACTTTGGAACATCCAAGTTTCTGCTTTTCAAAATGTTTTCTGTAATTCGAATTCAACACAAAATTTTAGATTTTGCTTTTATATTGGAAGGAATTTTTTTTGTTTAGGTTAAAAAAGACACTAAGTTCTAAACAATCAATTTGAATAACCAAAAACAAACTCTCAAAAGTTTTAATACATTAAAAACAAATGGATAACCTTACTATTCTTAGAAGAGCAAAACATTTGATGTTCTGCCGATAAGTCTGTCTGTATTATTATTAGATATTATTTTTACTCGTTCAGGTTTACTAATGCAATCTCTCTAAGCTGAATAGGGTATGTCACATGCAGGGAAATTTTCCCGGAAGAAGAGCCGTTCTAGAAGACCAAAATTATTGAAGTTGCCTTCCCCTATCCCTCGCCTGAAACAAAAAAGATGTCCGGCTGCCAACAATTTGACTTATCCAAATCTCAAATCTAGAAATACTACATTAAGTAAATCAAGAGCGTACAATCGTTGTCCCATGGACATTGTCCAACTTAGGGCTGAAAGCAACGGAAAAACTGAAAATCTAAGATCTGCAATCACGTGCCCACAAACTTCCCCTGCCGATTTCACTCGCAGCTTACACAGAAGGTTACCCGCAATTATCAAGTTTTCCCATTTTTAACACCTGTTCAATTCAGTTAATTTCCAATTTGTAAATCTTGAAACAATTTATATAAATAATAAAATACATTTATTCTTGTTATATAATAACAATTTATTGTATTAGTGAATTGAGTTTAAATAGAATTGATATACGACACTTTAACATATTTATTACTTGTATCCATTGATTTTATTTTATAATATAGATTCCATTATTTCAACTTCATTTTAATACTATATTATATTATATCATATTCTACTATATTCTATCCTTACAATCACACACATATTTTAATAACACAAAATGTCAGGTAGAATATTAGATTTATTTAAGCCCTTCGAAAACCTATTACCAGAAGTGATAGCACCAGAAAGAAAAGTACCATATAATCAAAAATTGATTTGGACTGGTGTATCATTATTGATTTTCTTAATCTTAGGTCAAATTCCATTATATGGTATTGTCTCCGCAGAAACATCTGATCCATTATATTGGCTTAGAGCCATGTTGGCCTCTAATAGAGGTACATTGATGGAATTAGGTGTTTCACCAATTATTACTTCTTCAATGATTTTCCAATTTTTACAAGGTACTCAATTATTATCAATTCAAATGGATAATAAAAAGGATCGTGAATTATATCAAGTTGCACAAAAAGTTTGTGCCATTATTTTAACTTTTGGTCAAGCTTTAGTTGTGGTTATTAGTGGTAATTATGGTAAACCAAGTGATTTGGGTATTGCTATTTCACTTTTATTAATTTTCCAATTAATGTTTGCCTCATTCATTGTTTTATTATTAGATGAATTATTATCTAAGGGTTATGGTTTAGGTTCCGGTATTTCATTATTTACCGCCACAAATGTTGCTGAACAAATTTTTTGGAAGGCTTTAGCACCAACTACTGTTAACTCTGGTCGTGGTAAAGAATTTGAAGGTGCTATTGTCGCATTCTTCCATTTATTAGCTGTAAGAAAGGATAAGAAGAGAGCTTTAGTGGAAGCTTTTTACAGAAGTAACTTACCAAACTTATTCCAAGTTTTCTCCACCATTTTCGTTTTCTTATCAATCTTATATTTACAAGGTTTCAATTATCAATTACCAGTTAGATCCACTAAAGTTAAGGGCCACATCACTAGTTTCCCAATCAAATTATTTTATACTTCTAATACGCCAATTATGTTACAAAGTGCATTAACTTCAAACGTTTTCTTGATTTCACAAATGTTATATCAAAGATTCCCAAATAATCCAATTATTTGTTTATTAGGTGTCTGGGGTGTTAAACCAGGTACCATGGGTCCACAAGTTGCATTAAGTGGGTTAGCATATTATATCCAACCAATTTATTCAATTTCAGAATTTTTATTCGATCCAATTAAGACAGTAGTTTACATTACTTTTGTATTAACTATTTGTGCTGTTTTCTCCAAGACTTGGATTGAAATTTCTGGTACTTCACCTCGTGATATTGCCAAGCAATTCAAAGAACAAGGTATGGTCATTAGTGGTAAAAGAGAAACTAATGTTTACCGTGAATTAAAGAAAATTATTCCAACTGCTGCTGCATTTGGTGGTGCTACCATTGGTGCATTATCTATTGGTTCCGATTTATTAGGTACTTTAGGTTCTGGTGCCTCCATTTTAATGGCATCTACTACTATTTACTCCTATTATGAAATTGCTGCAAAGGAAGGTGGCTTCTCTAAGAACTTAGTACCTGGGTTTGCTGATATGATGTAATTGAAAGTGTGATGATAAATTGTATTTTTATTTTTATTTTCCTTTTAAATTGTATGCATATTTGAGATCTAGCAGGATAAAATTAAGACACTCAATTTAAATACTTTTATCAAGCGAAAAGAGAACAATTCTATAGTATCTTTTCTTCTCAAGACTCATTATAATCTACCTTTATCAACATATTTGATTTGTTGCTGATGGTAGTTTTTTAATCATTAAATTATTATTTGAAAACACTACGTATGTCGCACACGTAGATGTATGTATATGTATATAAATCATTAACGATTATCCTGCGTACTTTACGCTGCGGCAGTTTCTGTGGGGATGGCGTGGTTCGTAAATAAGCTGCCCATTTTTCTAGGGATGTCGTTTATTAAAGGGTCCCCAAAATGGGAAACGTTATTTTTCTATCTACGCTGCAAATTTCAACAAACCAACTGTTCCATCTCAGCCCAATAGGACACACAGACTGCTACAGGGAAGATGACGAAAGAAGTTACCACTAAGTTGAATTACACCACTTTGCCAGAGGATGGACAATTAGTCTTGAAACAAGTCTGGACATGTCTGTTTGAACTTTGGGGCAGAAACCTGGCTGAAGATGTGGGTACAGCAACCTCTAATCGAAATATACATGAAGAGTTCGAGAAAATAACCAACTTAGACGCCAATAATTTATATAAAGAATTTTGGGATATGTTACGTTTAGAATCACCAGATTGTAACTTGTTGAGATTTGCTCGTGCTAGAAAATTCCACTTGAAGGAAGTAATCAAGTTACTATCACGAAATTTTAGATTCAGGTTAGAGAGAGGTATCAATGAATATGTTAATCGAGGTGAATTTGGTGTGTTCCATGATACACACCAATCTCTCGGGTTAATGAAAAATTTAGAGCTACAAAAAGTGGCCTTAGCGTATCACGATAAGAATGGTAGACCAATTATATTAGTGAGACCTAAACTTCATTTCTCCAAGGATCAAACGGAGGAAGAATTAGAAAAATTTGCCATATATATCATTGAATTGACTCGTTTATTCATGAGGGAAGGTACTGCTACAATTTTATTTGATTTGAATGGGTTTACTTTATCCAATATGGATTATGCACCAGTGAAATTCATCATTACTTGTTTTGAAGCACACTATCCAGAATCCCTGGGTCTCTTGTTGATTCACAAGGCACCTTGGTTATTTTCACCGATTTGGGCCATTGTGAAAAATTGGCTTGATCCAGTCGTCGCTTCTAAAGTTGTCTTTACTAAGAGTCTTAAAGATTTGACCAAACATATTGATATAAAGCAAATACCTGGTTATATGGGGGGTGAAAACCTTGAATTCGATTTAGAGACCTATGTTGTCCCAGAAAGTGACGGTCTTTTGAAGCAAGATAGTGTTAAAGACGAGTTATTGAAAACAAGGCTAGAGATTATCAACAAATTTGAATCAGTAACCAAGGAATGGATTCAGGAGAAAGATCCAGCAAAATCTCAGAGACTGTGGGACATCAAATGCGAATTGGGTCAATCGTTGTGCGATAATTACAGTCAATTAGATCCTTACCTAAGAGCAAGATCCCAATACGACACCCAGGGCTTCTTAAAGATATAAAGTATATAGGCACGATACGGTACTTAGGGCTCCAAAAACATTTGATATACAGCCCTAACCTGTTTTTTTCCAACCCTGTGAAATTTCAAGGGCATCTCAAAAATAAACAAAAAGAAAAGTTAAAGGCTATTGTTATTTGATTCAAAAGTAAACAGAAACTGCTATCTCTCATATAACTGATGCCCATTGCTCCACAATTGGTTGCTCTTGTGGACAAACTGCCAAATGCTGAACATAATGGGGACTCCTCCGAGCTGTTTGGGAAGATATGTAGCATGATACCGAGACACGGTCTAAATAATATCTTGATTGTTAAACTCTTAACGTTCATTAACAATACAAGAACAATTAAAACTTTCGCGAAAGTTAATTTTATAAAAGAATATCTCCTACCAAATGATTATTTGAATCAAGAGGTTCTAAACGCCTTGATGGCGATTTTACAAAATGATAAATATCATGAGAATAATATGCTCCACACGTATGAAAATGAAACGAAACCTTTACAGATAGCTTGTTCCCAATGGTTAATCAATACTTATTTTCTATGGCCTGAAGACTGTGTAGAGAAATCTATTTATATGTGGTTTGCTTTCTGGGCCACAAGTTATCTTCAAGATTATTTCACTCTTCTGATCATTTTGAGCTCTAACTGTGAAACTGATGTGAAAGCCTGGAGAATACGAAAAATGTGGGATTTATCTGAAAGAGAAGGTTATGTTAACGGTAAAAGAAATTTATCCTTCATATTGAAAAGGTACAAATTTTTAGTTGAACCCGACACAGATAATGGTCATGTAGAAAGAATTCATAACATGTTATTGAGTGATTTGGAAATAGATGAAAATGTTAAACCTGATATTACTTGGGACTCAAAGTTTATAAGTCAATTAACCGGAATCCTAATACAGGAAAATCCATATAAATTTAGTGTATCTATAGTAAAAAGAAAATTAAGTGACCTCACATTAAAACTTAGCAATAATGATAGTTCCGCAAATAGATCTGCTGCCAGTCCGAAAAGAATTCAATTATATGATGTTAAGAAAGTAGATCAATTGATAGAAAATTGGAATAACTTGAAACTACCCTTGAATGTAGAACCAATAATAACTTCCAAATTATCGGCCCCGATATTAAAGCATATATTTATACTATCGAAAATAAACTCCAACAATAAAGAAACAGAGAAGTTTTGCAATTCTTTATTTTCATGGATTGATAAGAATTTAACAAGATGCTTTTACGAAAAGTCTATGGGACGTGATGAAATGCTCAAAATAATCAACTATACTACCCGAACTTGTGAAATATATGATTTTTTGACCTTTAAAATAATTGATAAACTCTTAGTGGGTGATAACTTAATAGCTAACAAATATGTGTTCATAGAACTAGCATATAAATTATTTCTCTTATTAAGTCCGAAGAAAGAGGACTTGAAAATGATCCATGAACGTATTTTAGCAATTTTGAGCTCTACATTGATGTTGAATTCAGAGAAAAGATTTACTGTTGATAAAGATCCAACGTTTGCCATTCTTTCTCAATCGATATTATTAATGTTACAGAATTGGTTGCGAAGATATGAAAATGATCATGATACCATAATGATGATAACACATTTAATAAACGGTATCGCTAAATTATTTCTGTTGAAGTTACAAAACTCAGTTGAAAATAGATATTACTCAATCAATATGATCATGTTGTTAAATTTATTAATTGATATATCACAAAATAAACAAATAATATCCATTTTGGACTCAAATGAGTTTTGGAATGTTCTTCTACAACCTAAAATTGTGGAGCAGATAAGATTACTAGATGATCCTCTCATGTTAGACATTTTGTGTCAATATTTAAATAGTATGATTGGCGTTGTACAAGTGAAATTACCGAAACAAAAAGTTGTACAATTGATTAATAGTTATATACTGGATTTAACAAATTATCTTTGGAGAAACAAAGTTGATTCAAGTAAAAGATTGTTTAATATTCCCACAGAATTTATCAAAATAGTTGCAGATAGAACATTCTTCCCCAATATTACAAATGTGAACGAAAAAATAAAGACAATCTTCTCACTTTTAGGGATTCCAGCTTTATCTTTCATAGCGTATACAACATTAAGAGAAATAGAAAATGATGAATCGCCTAATGTTCATTACAATAACATACTAAATGAGAAAATATTTAATAAATTCATAAAGAATCTCAAGAGAAAAGGTATTACATATATAAAGGATGTGAATAATTTTGATGACTTAAAAATTAGATTACTAAAGAAATTTTACAAACTTGAACCTTATCAGGGCATTATAATATTCTTATGTACGTACATGAAAGCTTTAAAAAAATATAGAGATGAGTTAGCACAGGAAATTGAGTGAAGTGAAGTGGGAAATAAAAGTTAATTGTGGATTAAAAGAACGTATATTTTTTCAATTTTTTATTTACATGGAATTCGAAATTTATATATAACTATAATAGAATGTAAAGTTGTAATATTACAAAGTTGAAGACTATTCATGTGCCTTGACTTTCTTCTTGTATCCATTTCTCTCTTTATCTTCATTAATCTTGAAATCAAACAGTATAGTTCCAGGGCGTAATTGCAATTCAAGTTTCCTATTTCTTACATATCTAGCGATTTCTTCAAACTGTAATAAATACTGTCTTATTAGCTTTATCTCCTGTTGATACAAATTCTTGTCAGCTTTCACTCTGAATCTCATTCTGCCATTAACTATAACTTTATAATGGTCCATAGCATTTACTTCAGTGCCATTGGCTGAAACAGGCCATTTATAGGGATTCCAATCTTTTAAACCTGGTTGATTTTGTTTAATAATTTCAACCAACTCTTCAGTCATCGCCGGGACCACTGGGTACATTACACTGACATACTTTAAAAACTCATTGACTATGACAGACTTACTTATTCTAGGGTCGTAACTTTTGTCAGTGAAAAGACTAGTTAGTTTCATGTAGTCTGATATGACTGTATTCAAAGGAATCCCATTTTCAAAAGATGAAGTTATGTAGTTGATATAGGTTCTAGCTTTATCTTGCAATTCAACTTCGAATTGATTTGCCACTTCTGGAGGATCCAATTGAGCGCGGAAATAACAATCTTGGAAAATTTTGTTTGTTACATTGAATAATTTTCCTATCCACCTTTGAGTACCTGATACATGGTTCTTTCCCCATAATAATGGTTCATTAATTGGAGCTTGGAACAAGACATGAGCCCTTGTTACATCGGCTCCATTAAAATCTATAAATTGATGTGGATTGGTACCATTATGTTTCGATTTTGACATCTTCTCGAAAACAATATTGACCTTTGCCTTTGTTTCTTTGTTCTGGAAAATGTTATGTGGCAATTCTTCAACTTCATCTGGTGTCAAATACTGTCCTGTTTGACTATCAACAAAAGTACGAGCTTGTACCATACCTTGAGTTAATAATTTAGTAAATGGCTCTCCATTTTCGGAGTCCCAAAAATTGATAGAACGTAAAAACTTTGCAATAAATCTTGCATATAGTAAATGTAAAATTGAGTGTTCTACCCCACCAACATAAATATCCACGGGCATCTTTTCATTGGTGATTGCTTTATCGAAAGGAAGTTTATCATTTTTGGGATCTAAATACCTGAAAAAATACCAAGAACTGTCCATAAATGTATCCATTGTATCAGTTTCTCTCTTAGCCGCACCTCCACATTTTGGACATTTACAATTAACGAAATCATGAACATGTTCCAGTGGATTACCAGTCTTATGGATTACTCCAGTAATTGGTGGTAATTCCACAGGCAGATCCTTTTCTGGAACTGGAACGGTACCACATTCGTTACAATAAATTATTGGGATTGGTGTTCCCCAATATCTTTGTCTACTTATCAACCAATCGTTCAAATTGTAAGTGGAAGAAGATTTGTAGATACCGTTTTCTTGCAACTTCTTTAGTGTGACATGTAAAGTTTCGGGTATAGGAACATTGTTAGGTGCAGTTTCGGAATTTGATATAGTAGTTGGTGATTCACTTGAGACTGAGGACACATAAACTGGAATTTTTGAATTGGTTATGGGATTAACGGCAAATACATTTTCCAAACCATATTTGGTTGGTTTTTGTTCTTTCGAAGTAGCCGTGTTCTTGATGTATTCAGATAATTTTTCATCAAGCCCGCTAAGTTGTTTTGTAATCTGATGGTTCAAGGGGATTTGTACACCTTTTATTGAAGTAATTTCATTTGGATTTTGGAAATTTACTTCAATCTCTTTTGCTGCAGGACAATTTTCTAAATTGAATCTAAGGGTATGAATTTTTTTCAAATCGATCCACTTTTTCTGCATTAGTTTAACATTTTCAGGCCAGTTCTTCAAAGTATTTAAATCTGAATCCAACTCATCTACAAATTTAGTTATTTTCAAAAACCATTGACTCAATAATCTTTTCTCTACTACGGCACCAGATCTCCAAGATCTACCGTTTGAATCAATTTGTTCATTTGCCAACACGGTCATATCAGTGGGGTCCCAATTGATTTCAGCTTCTTTCTTATAAGCAAGACCGTTTTCAAACAATTTGATGAATAACCATTGTGTAAATTTATAATAATCAGATTCGCAAGTACTCAATTCTCTTTCCCAATTGAAATTCACACCCATTTCCATGATCTGTTGTTTCATATTTGCTATATTTGACTTGGTCCATACCAATGGGTTTAAATTTCTTTCAATAGCCGCATTTTCAGCAGGCAATCCAAAAGAATCCCAACCTATTGGGTGAATAACGTTCTCACCTTTCATTTGATGATATCTGTTTAAAGTGTCACTAATAAGGTATACACGAACATGTCCCATATGTAAATTACCAGATGGATACGGGAACATTGGAACTATATAGAAGGGTTTCTTCTTGTTTGCAACCCCAGTAGTCGAGGGGAAAGCTGTATCAGGCACACCTTTGATTATCTTTGACTGCCATTTGTTACTAATCAGTACCAATTTCTGTCTTAAGGTGGGGGTTGACATACTAGAAACTCCAAATGAAGTAAACCAGTTGTCTATTTAGTGCTATTTCTTTTTTTGGCATTCAAAATATAAATCGTTTCGAGGATTTCAAACATTTAGTAAGTACTACTTATTAAGTAGATGAAAAGACAGTAGTGAGATTTGATCTTCGGCGAATGTTGAGCATACTTTTGGCAGGTGTATCGAGATGAGGAGTGGGTCAATTAGTCCAGTTTTTTTCGTCTTTGTTGTATTGGAATCTCTTGGTGTTAATTTCTCTTACCACGCAGATTACATAATCTCCAACAACAGTTACGTAATCCGACCATTAGACAGCTTACATAACCAAGACATTCTTGATCAGCAGCTTACACCAGCAGCTTACATCAGCATACACCGAGTGGCTTCAACACCACCACAGCAGAAATACCACAACAATTCAAGGTCTCTAGCTGTACACTATTCAGTAGAGACTATAGAAACCTTACAGACACGAGAACGTCCCTGCAACGCGTAAAGTAACCGCCATAAATCAGATCAACCAGCAACAAGCAGTTTATCTCCTCAGAAAACTCCCAGCCGTGTTTCCTGTCCACTGTGCGATCCACACCGCTGTCAACAGTGCAATTATCTCGTCCAGAAGGTGAACATTAACCACACATAACGCCAAAATAATCTTATTTATCTGTTTATTTACTTATTTATTTATTTATTTATTTATTTTTCGTATCAAAACTTCAATTTTCACTGTAGGCATTGAACAAACAAAACTGACTTGCTATGCTGAAAAGACCCAGACCAGTAGGCGATGACGACCTGCTGCACCTCACAGAACAGCAGAGAAATGAACAAGAAGAACTGCGCAAACGCAAGCGAAGAAGACAGTTTGCTCCGATGACGCAGTACGATTCTATGCCAAGTACTCTAGATCAAAATGGCATTACTACCAACACAAATAACAGAACTAAAATTAGTAATCATCCTGCGGGCTACATCAAGAAGATTAAACTGACTAATTTTATGTCTCATAAGAATTTTGAAATGGAATTTGGTCCAACTTTGAACTTTATTGTAGGTAATAATGGTTCAGGTAAGAGTGCCATCTTAACTGCCATCACTATAGGATTAGGTGCTAAGGCAAGCGAAACTAACAGGGGTAACTCTTTCAAAGATTTAATCAGAGAAGGTTCTAGTACGGCAAGGATTGTCATACACCTAGAAAATGGGTCTTACGGTTCATATCAGCCAGAGATTTATGGCAATGAAATTATAATAGAAAGAACTTTAAGAAGAGATGCACCAGCACAATTTTTCCTAAAGTCTGAAATGGGTGAAAAAATCAGTAATAAGAAAGGTGATATTCAAAGTATTGTAGATTATTTTTCCATCCCAGTGAGTAACCCAATGTGTTTCTTATCTCAAGATGCTGCACGTTCATTTTTAACAGCAAGTACACCACAGGATAAATATAATCATTTCATGAAGGGTACGTTGTTGCAAGAAATTAAATCAAATATAGAAAGCGCTAAACTAATTAGTAAAACTTCAAGAGAAAATATATCCTTACATGGTGAAAATGTTAAATTGTTGAAGAAAGAATATTTATTGGCAAAACAATTAGTGAAAGATTTGAATCAAACTAGTAACTTGATGGAAAATAAAAGATTATTACAAGCTAAATCTTTGTGGATTGATATCAACACTAATAAATCGTCATTAAATTTACAAAAAACAGAAATAAGCAAATATAGAGATCAAATAGCACATACGGAAAATAAAATAACGAATAGACAATCAAAAATTGAAAGGTTCCGTATAGATAACAATTTACTTAAGAATGAATTAAAGGACAAAGAGGAAAAATTGGTAAAATTAGATGAAAATCATCAATTACTCAAAGACCAATTGAGAACTGCTAAAGAAAAATACGATGAGAAATTAAGGAATAAAGAAGAAGTGGTAAGCAATATTGACAATTGTGAGAAAAAAATCTCCACTCTAAATATAGCTATCGATCAATTAAATAATCAATTATTGAAGGAAAGAGGTGGTGAGAAAGAACATTTGAAGCAAAAAATGGTTGAATTAGAAGATAAAAATATTCATTTAACTCAAGAATTAGATAAATTTTTCCCACAGATTCAAGATTTACAAATGGAGGAAAGAAGACTCGTTGGTGAGAAAAATCAAAAACTAAATCAGTTGAATTTGAGAATACGAAAGGGTAATCAAGAACTTCAAAATTTAGCTGCCGGTAACAATAATTTTTTAAGTAATTTCGATTCAAATATGAATAGATTAATCGCACTTATCGAGAAAAACAAAAGCAAATTTACTCACTTACCTATTGGTCCACTAGGTAACTATATTACTGTTAAAGAAGAGTACCGTAAATGGGCCCGCCCAATTCAAAGATATTTGAGTGGTTCCTTAGGTTCATTTGTGGTATCTACACGTAATGACAACAGATTACTAAGAGCATATATTAAACAATGTAATATCAGAGGAAGTATTACAGTGATTAATTATAAATTTGAAAATTTTAATATTGACTCAGGTAGAGCTCAATGTCAATATCCATCGTTAGTCGATACTTTAAATTTCCAAGAACCTAAATTGTTACAACTTTTTGTGGATCTTAATAAGATTGAAAAAGTTATATTAGTAGAAAACAAAGATATGGCAAGAAATTTTCTAAGAACAAATCCAAGAAATATTCAAATTGCAATCTCCTTGAGAGATGAAAATTCCGGGTTTCAGTTAAGTAGTGGTTATAGGATTGATACTGTGAGTTATGAAAGAAGGCCTAAATTAAAAATTGGTGATAACTCAGATGATGGTACAAGATTTATCAAAGAGCAACTTATTCTCAACACCAAGGAATTGGATACGATTAGTAATGAGTATAATTTAAAAGCAAATGATCTTAAGAAGTCAATATTTGAATTAAAAAATAAAACAAAAGAAATCAATCGTGAAATCGAAAAAAATACTGCAAATATTACTAGTTTGAAAATTCAGATTGATAAAGTTGTAGATACTGGTATTTTGGATTCCAAGATTAGAGAAAAAGCCAACCAACAAGATGCAATTGAAGGTTATAAGACAACAATCCTTCAATTGAATGAACAAATAGGAGCTATTAAAGAAGAAGTCGTTCCCATAAGGAAAAATTACAGTGAATCCAAGGAACAGATATCTGCTGCAGAGCAGGTTATATCTCAAATGAAGGAGGATATCAACGCTAGTGAACAAAAAGTAAGGAGATATGAAGATGATATTGAAAAATATAAAGATAGGATCACTCAAATAGAAAATGCTATCATACAGATTAATGCTAATATTGATGTCTTACAGAGAGGTATCGATGATCAGATCAACGAAGCCAATGAATATGCAACTTATGATGAAATTAAAGGGAAAGATTTACCGAATAACCAGGATGATATCAGAAAAGCCTTAAATCATATTGCCAATAAAATTGAAGTCGCTGAAAGAGATATGGGGATGTCCCAGACTGAAGTGTTAAATCTATATGAAAGTAGAAAACGAGATTTCGAAGATGGTTATGAAAAATATAAACAAATAGAAGATGCATTGTCTATATTGGAAGAATCAATTGACAAACGACAGCAAAATTATCATAGATCAAGGCATCTTACTTGTTTAGAAGCTGACTTAGATTTCAGAGCTTCATTGAGGATAAGAAAATTTGTTGGTCATCTTATATTTATGGAAGAACAGAAGTCATTAGAACTGTCTGTAATTACTCCAAATGACAAGACTGCCAGAAATACCGATACCCTTTCAGGTGGTGAAAAATCATTTTCCCAAATGGCTTTGCTTCTAGCCACTTGGAAACCTATGCGTTCTAGAATTATAGCTTTGGATGAGTTTGATGTGTTTATGGATCAAGTTAATAGAAAAATTGGTACCGATTTACTTGTCAAAAAATTGAAAAATGAAGACAGAACACAGACTATCATTATCACTCCACAAGATATTGGTAAGATTGCTGAAATTGACGAAAACGTAAGGATTCATAAATTGAAAGATCCTCAAAGACAAAACAATTCCAATTTTTATAACGAATAGGTAAATTAATCTTCAAACGTTTATGTAAATAATGATAAATAATATAGATAGATTAGATAAATAAGGATGTAACTTCTTTCATTATATAAATTGTAATATACACGAACATCAGAAAAAGTATTCTAATAATCAACAACTTTATTAGATGGGAAATCAGCAATTTCAGGTATTGGAATTTCAGGTAGATAATATACTTCACCGTTATCATTGATTCTTTCTCTATCCTTCTCAGTGATAGTATATATCTCTTTGACATTATCCTTCAACAAGGTTACTAATTCAACGAATGCCGTTTGAATAGTGTGAGCTTGCTCTCTCATATTACGTCTGCATAATGCATCAATCAACTTGATAGCATCTGGTTTGGTATGATCTACTCTATCAATTAATCTCCCAACAGACTGCACTAAGTACTCTTCTTCATATATAGTACCTTTCTTACCACGAGCACGTTTTCTCTCTTCACGACGTTTATTCTTAGCAGTACGTCTGGAAGCACCTGTTTTAGCAGTACCACTGGTCTTGCCAGTATATCTGGTGAAGAATGATTCTTTGGTGGATGTCTCCGATGGTGCAATCGAAACATCATCAGCTTGTTCAGTTTCTTGACCATAAAATGCATAGGGATCTTCTTCCTTTTTGGTACGAAGTTCTCTTAGTCTTTTCAATTGGGAATTAACTTGTCCCTTACAATCAGCAAGTAATTCTGCAATGGTTCCAAAACCTTCACCCAATTCTGCATCAACAACTTTTTCAATCAATTCAGGCTTCTTGAATTTCGATGCAACAACACATGCAGTGTCATACTGATATGCCTTACAGTAGAGCTCCATCGCTTCTTCCACATTGTTCATGAAATGTAATTGAATTTCTGCACTATCAACATATTTGTGTTCATATGTAAGTGACGAAATCAATTCATCAGCAATATCTGGTACTTGCTCTGAGAATTTAGTAGATGCAATAGATAAAGCTTCACGCCATCTTTTAGCTAAGACATATGAATCCATAGCATCCTTGTACTGCTGTAGCATCTCATAGATAATACCAGCTTCGGCATATTCCTGAATGGAGGATAAATTCTTAGCATAATGTCTATAAATAACATTTTGTTTAGCAGAATCAAGACGGTATAATTTTAATGCATCTTTGAATAATTTGTGAGTTTCAACATAATTGATAAGCTCATCTGAAACTTCGGTAGAATTCTTTTCAATTTCAATAAGATGTGCTAAAGCCTTTCCGTATCTTTCCATGTAATCATCGATTATGAAACAACGGCGTAATTGTTCGCTGTCTTGTAATCTTTGCAAAAATGGTAAGTATTCACGAGGATCCATTTGAGATTTTTGAGCGACTAATAATGACAATTTGACGTCATACAGGGAGAGAGCTACTTTATAAACCAAATTAACATCTTGTAAGAAACATAAGTAAGTAACACATGAATCCTTCTCAGTTTCATCTTCAATGGATGCAATTAAAGATAATGCATCTTCTAAATTCTGTGGTCTTTGAGACGCGTATGCTGTTATGATTGATTGAATATATTTTTTCTTGTATTCAGGTGTAGATAATAAAGTATCCAAGATAGGTTTACAAATCTTATTTATTTTTGAAGTAGTTGGATCATAGAATTTCTTCTTAATGTATAATTGCATTTCAGTCAATGGTTCTGCCTCCACAGCAAATGATTCTGTAATACCCGAATTAAGAGTTTCCTTGTATTTGGTTTGAGTGACATCTTCATCAGTTAAACATGAAATGAATAAATTCAAATATTCAACACTATCAATTTCTTTAATGAAGTGATCTAAGTTATTTAAGAACAATTCTGGGTCATAGTCATATAAAATATCTAAATTGATACGGTGAGTACGACAATGAATGAAAGCTTCCCTATAGCGTTTGGCAGAAATATTCTTACGCACTTCCGATAAGACCATGATTCTGGGATAAATTGTTTCTAAATTACCCCGGGGAGCTTGTAACACCACTGCAGAACGTGATGGCATCACAGACACTAATATTGAACCTCTTTCGATAGCACGCACTCTTTCATCTTCAACGTTGCTCTCCACGACAGGAAGTGGTTCGAATTTAGTTGAATTCAAATGGACAAATTGTAAGTAATGTTGAGCCGTTGTGAATAGCAATAAGTTGTCAGTGATTTCAAACGATGTAACGGCAGATGTTAATAATACATCGTTAGCATATAATTTACCATTCATGGTGATACCAAATGCTACTGACTGAGAATAGTCATCATCCCATGTGTCTTCCAAATTGGCTTCATTAAGCTGATTATTATGAACTGTTTTCACTCTCAAATCACGAACGATTTCGGGGAATTTACCGATTGATGTGATTTGACCAGCAGAATCCAGTTGAGAGATAGTAGCATCCCTTGTTTGATATACAATATGGTTATAATCAAAGCTACTTCTCATCAAAATAATCTTGTCATAAACTTCGATGATATTTGACATAACGGGCATGTTAATGTCCTCAACACTAATGAGCACGATACGAGATAAACTATCTGAATCTAATAATACTGCTACCATTGAATCATTGATAAACGCTACTTGACGTAAGGTATCTAATTCACTGGCAAAATCTGAGCTGGGCATGGCACTACATATTTCTGGATGTTTACCGTTCTTCATATCATCCATACAATTAATATTTGCCAATACCAATTCATCATTGGTGATAGCAGCATAAATTTCATTAGTTAAACTTGTTGCAGCATCAATGACATTGTTTGGGGCATCGAAATCTCTGAAATAGATAGGTGGTGGCACGTTAGCGATTGATAATGGTGTGATGTTAACAGTATTACCATCCACTACCAAATTTGTTCCATAATCGAATGGTTCTAAAGTTGGTCCAGAAGTTACCTTATATGATAAGTCTACGATATTTATGAAATTCTCATTACCAAACATTAGAGTGAATTCCTTTTCAGGGTGCCATTTGACATATTTGATGTTATGTGATTTAATTTCTTGCTTTAAAAACCAGTGGTAATTTTTAGTGGTCCATAATTGAATCGAATCCTGTAAGACAATTGTTAAGATTTCTGAATTTGAATTCCAATCTAATTGAATAATTTTTTCATCGATTGGTAATCTTGTATCAAATTCATAATGTCTTAACCCATTTCTTTCGAAAAAGATCAAGTATAATGAGTCTTCATCAGCTGAACCAAAATGACGTTGAATAGATGCAATTTGTGAACCTTGAGGTTTCCAACTTAGAGGATTCTCCATACCATTGACTGGTTCAGAAACAGAATCAAATTTACCATCTCTATTAAAGACTCTTAAAACTCTTCTGCCAATTTTTTTTTCATTGTTGTTAGTTTCTTCATCACTATTTATATATTCGATAGTGGAAATGACAAAATATTCACAATCACCTCTCCAAGAGATTTCTACACACATATTATCCATAGTTGTCAATTCACCAATATCTACAGATTGTGGCATAGTTGGATCTCTTAATTCATTACCAATAAGCCCCGAATTTTTCAAATTTGCCAAAGCTTCTCTTTCCATGGCACGAACACCTTTACCTTTGAACTGAGTTTCCTTTTTACCCCAACCTACATTAACGTTCTTGGATTTTTTCAAATCGTTAATGTCAAGAACATATTCAGCAATTGGTTCAAACAATTTACTTAAAAGGACCATAGTACCGTCCTTGGTAACCAATGCCAATGATTCTTCATCAGGAGACCATTTTGCAGCTTCTATACCATTATCTATACTACCTACAATTTCCACCACAGTGGTGGAAGGATCATCTAGGTTATCAATATCATAAGATGCCTGTATGATATCACCTTGTTTGAAGACGAATATTAGTTGATTCAAATCAGCAAAATGTATGAAGGATAATAACGTATCATTAAATGTATCTATATTAAATGAAGCCAATATATTCTTAACACCATTTTTCATATATTGTTGCACTTCGATGATACCATTTTCCATAGAGCCCAGGACGCAAGTGATAGAATCTGTTAGAGTGTCAAAGACACTATCCAATAAAATTAGTTCTGAATCATTCTGTTCACTAGCGGGTTTGAACTTACCGTTATTCAGAATTATCAAATTCTTCATGCTGATGATGCTTTATGGGTGGTGCTAACAGTAAATAATAGTGAAATTTCAGTCTCATCGAAAAAATCGAAGACGAAAAAAAAAAAAGATTGAGAAGTCACGTGCACCAACTTCAATTAGTAATCAGGCATTAGTAATCACTACGCTTACTCAGTGCCTCCCGTCAGCTCGCCCGCGTTACGTAATATTTCTCTTTTCAGAACGGGCAATTTGTCATTTTCCAACTCGGAAATCCTCTTCGCATAATAAAAATTTGCCAGGGAAACGACAGTGACGTCTTCGTCTTCGAATTCTTCACAATCAGGGGGGAAACCTTCTTCAAATAAAGCTTTCACTTCGTCTTGTAAGTCTTCTACTTGGATCTCTTGTAATTCAGGTGCAAAATACAACAATACTGGATGTGTAATTAACTTAGTCCAAACTTCTACGTCAATTACAGGGTCAACTAACAATTCAGACAATTGCAAAGACTTGTCCTCCTGTACTAGGGTTTCCTGCCTCTCCAGAACGATCTGAAGAAGTAAAAGACGTACATTGTAATCCCATTTCACCATTTTGGGCCTCTTGTTTCTGTAATATACACTATGCAAATATTTCATTCATAGTTAAAAAAGTAAACAAAAAAAAAATAAACATTGAAATTTGATAAAAACACTTTTGTCTATCCTTCAATTTTGGCAACAACATTTCATTTAAATGCACCTATAATGGGTATGTTTGACGCAGATTTCTTCTACAATAGAAAGAAACGTTCAAAGTTTTACTAACAACAGCATATTTGAACAGAAAAGAAAATTATTAATGGTTTAAATGATAAATTATATGAAAAGAGGAAAAATTCTGCACTAGAGTTGGAAAATTTGGTGAAACAATGTATTCAGGAAAATGATTTTAATCGTATCGATAAGATAATGGATGAATTATGTAGAGATTATACGTATGCCCTACATCAACCAATTGCTAGAAATGCTGGATTGATGGGATTAGCTGCTACCGCTATCGCTTTGGGGACAAATGATGTGGGTAAATATTTGAAGAAAATTTTACCACCGGTACTAACATGTTTCAGTGATCAAAATGATCAAGTCAGATTCTATGCTTGTGAAAGTTTGTATAATATTGCAAAGATTGCAAAAGGTGAAATTTTAGTATTCTTCAACGAGATATTTGATGTCCTGTGTAAGATTAGTTCTGATACGGAAACATCCATTAGAGGTGCTGCAGAATTGTTAAACAGACTAATAAAGGATATCGTGGCGGAAAAGGCTATCAGTTATATCAGAATTGTTAATGTGGATCCAAAATTAATGCAAATGCCTGCGACAAAGACTGATCCCATAACGGGGGACACTTATCAAGAAATTTATGAACAAGAGAATAATAAATTAGCATTCTCGTTACCTAAATTTATACCTTTGTTAACTGAGAGAATTTACGCCATTAACCCTGATACAAGAATTTTCTTAGTGGATTGGATTAATATCCTGTTGAACGTTCCCGGGTTGGAAATGATTTCTTATTTACCATTGTTCTTAGGTGGACTTTTTACGTTCTTAGGTGATTCACATAAGGATGTCAGAGTCATTACCGCGGAACTACTTGAATCTTTATTACATGAAGTGGTAAGAATAAATAAATTACAAGTCATGTTAAAGAAGAAAGAACTTATCAAATTGAAGAATATAGAATCCTTAAACGCATCACAGAATAAAAAGCAGGATGGTTCATTAATCGCGGAGAAAAAGAAAAGCTTATTAGATGCATTCAATAAGATAGAAAATCAAGATGTAAACAAAAACCCTGATAATATCAAAGATAATAATATTTTAATTAATGCTAAACATGAAATCACTAATGACAATATTATCGAACAGAAAAATGAGATTGAAGCGGATAACAGTGCTATGCCCGATGATAATAATGAAATTGATCCATCCCTCAAAGTAGAAGTGGAAAATGCTATACAAAAGCAAAATATTATCTCTATGACAGATATCGATGAAATTACTTCAAATAGAAATGGTGAAGAGTATATACCAGGTCAAGATATTCACTTAAATTTTTCTGATATCATATCTATATTGGTTAATAATTTAGCTTCTTCTGAAAATGAAATAAAGGCATTATCACTGCATTGGATGGATACCATTATCTTATTGGCACCAAATGATTTGATACCATTCTATTCTAAAATACTATCTGTGTTATTAGAATTGCTATCGGATCCTAATGAGGAAATCGTGAATGTTGCCAAATCTGTCAATGAGAAACTATTAGTCCTATGTGATCAATATGATCATTTAAATAATAATAATACAATGGCTTATGGATCTATTGTCAATACTTTAACTTTACAATTTTTTGATAGTGATGTAGATGCTAAAATTGCTTGCCTAAATTGGCTGTCATTGATTTATCAAAAGGTTCCTAAAGAAATTGTGGATCATAACGATAGCATGTTTTTAACATTATTAAACTCTCTTTCCAATAAAGATAGTAAACTGATCGAAAAAGCTTTGAACCTTTTACAGAAATTATGTTCAGATTCCAATAATAACTATTTGAAAAAATTTTTACAAGATTTCTTGGGCATATTGAAGAGAGATCCAAAATTATTGAAATCAAGATCAAATTATATTATGCGCAAGATTTGTGCTAGTTTATCACCAGACCGTGTATTTAAGGTGATCACTGCAATACTAAATTCGAATAACGATATATTGTTCAATAAGATTTTCATTCAAATATTGAGTACCAATCTAATAACTGCACCAGAAATGTTTTCACTTCGGAAACATCTTAGAAATGGTGACGATCCATTATTTTTCAATTTTTTATTTAAGAGTTGGTGTATCAATCCTGTATCAGCCATTTCACTTGGATTAGTATCAGAAAGTTACGAATTAGTGTATTATGTGATTCAAGAATTAGCTAATTACGAATTGAAATTGAATGATTTGGTTCAATTAGATATTTTAGTGCAACTATTCGAATCACCAGTGTTTACTAGGATGAGATTACAACTATTAGAGCAACAGAAAAATCCATTTCTTTATAAATGTCTTTATGGTATCTTAATGATATTGCCTCAATCTAAAGCCTTTGAATTATTGAACAGAAGATTAAATAGTTGTAATATTTGGGCATCCCAACCAATAAACAATCAAAGTCCGTTTTTATCACATAGAAATATTTCAGGTTCCATTAGTAGTAATAACAGTGACTCTGAAATTTCACAAAGATCTGTGACACAAAATAAACTACGGTTACAAGAGTTATTAGATCATTTCAGTAAGACATTAAGCGAAAATAATAACGAGACATTCAATGGTAAATGGTATAGTAACGATATGAAAGAAGTTGGTGAACTGTCGTCGTTGAAGGATTTAGATTTGCCTATTGTTGGTTCATATTTAGACGTACCAGAAAACAGATCATTCCATTCCATTACACCATTGATGTCCACAGCGACAAAGGCAATTACAGAAGTTCATACGTTAAATCACTCATTTGAAGAACCTACAGATTCAAGTTCAATATTATATAGACCAACAAATAATGGTGGGGCAAAGGACAACCTAGAACAACATATATAATGAAGATACCGTTAATTAATAATCATCTGAAAAAAAAAAGAATCATGATTGTCATAAAATGTTCAAAAAATAATATATAAGTTATTATAGGTATGATAGGTAAATTTGTTTCTTGATGACAGTGAAGGGTATCCAAACGAAAGAAAAAAAAAGTCAATAGTAAAGTACAACTTATAGAAGAAATGCAAGCGAAAGATAAAGAAAATCAGTGTTATCAATCTATCATTGTAACATATCGTCTCTGTAGTGCTTTAAGAAATTCATTCTTTTAACATCCTTACGTAAACGATCATCAATTGCTCTTTTCTCCAATTGTTGCATTTTCTTCAAACCTTTGGTGAATTGCTTTTGAGTAATACCACTGTTGAGACGTCTATCTGACGCATTAACTGTAACTACACTTTCTAGTGCCCTCCTTGGTCTTTGTTTGTCTTTCTTGGGTTGATCCGTTCTGCTGGTCAGTTTTGAACCATCGGGTAAAATAAATTCAATATCTTTATCAAATTCTTCATCTTGTTCAGCAAATCTTAATGTTTTGATGCTCTTACTTTTAACTGTCCTTTCCACACTCAAACTAAAATCGTAGAAAGGTGAAAACATTTCCCTCTCTTGAGCTGTTTCAAATGGCATCTTAGCATGACGTTTCGAGTTAATATGATCTCTAATACTGAATAACGAAGAACCTTCAAAGTTACAACATAAACAACAGTAATCCACTACAATAGTATTGATTAGAAAGTTTAAAAGACCTGTTAAGTCAATAATATACGAACGTTCAGGAATATAAAGACCATGAGCTGCAAACATATGTTTGACATTTCTTTCAATTTCATGATTTTGCCTGGAGCAAAAGATACAACGGGTGACACTTAATTCATCAGTATCGTGTTCTGCATCAGTTGATGTGTCGCTGTCTATATCAGCAGTATTATGATCCTCATCATTATCATCCGTGGTGTATGGATCGTAGTTTGAACCTTCAGTGGTGAAACTATATTCAGAGATTGTATCTTCACCGAAATCTGATCTGGCCAATCCACTCTCCAAGGTTATATTAGAGAACTGTGATCCTACAGATTCGACAGAGATCATTTTCTTCAATGCTAAGGCTTCGTCATGAGCATGTTCGTCATGTGGTTCCAAATCTGGAGAGTCATCTGTGGAATAATGATCAAGATGTGCCTCCGAGTGAATAGAGTGACCATGATGATGTTTATGATGATGGTGATGATGGTGCTGGTGGTGTTTATATTTGGATCCAGACAGGCTGAATCCGAACTCATCGACATCATCTTGAGAGTGTTCTCTTTGTAACAGTTGTAACTTTTCAGCAAATTCGTCTGAAGTAACGGTGGGCAATTGGTTAACACGTCTCTTCAGATTGTAACGATGCCAGTCTGTCTTCATGTGGTACCTTTGTTGGTCACTCGTGGTAAACTCCACTGCACAAGAATTACAAGTAAATGCCGCACTACCACTCATTCTGTAAGCAACTAGTTCTTCCTTCTTCAACGATCCTAAAGTGTAAAACGACAGCAACAGTAGGATATCAGAGACTAAATCACCTGGGTGTCTCTCTCACTTACCTATAGGTCTTTGTATAGTGTTGTCTCAGATAATGAATATTTTTTTTTCAATGACAGAAATTAATGTACAATAAATTATATAGTGACAGATACCTACAAAGGTATGGATATATACTCAGAGATATCTGGCTGTCTGGTCTATAAGCGTGCTTAATCTTGGTACAATGATTCGAACTACCACCTTCAATCCATGGCAGACCAGAAATGTGAATTTTGTGGCCATTTTCTTCTGTACAAGGACATAGCCACCACATCTTGTGCTGAAAGTTTGGCATCGAAATTGGCCTTGAAGTAACCGTGTGTACCCAAACTTTCTCTGATAAAACCAGATCTACCGGATTTGGTGAACAGTGGGATGGATTTGAACCATTCTACATCTTCTGGTCTGAAGAACATGTAACGGACAGTCAAGACATTCTTGTGGAATCTGAATGGGTGACCAGTCAAGATGGCTCTCTTGGCAATGACTCTTGTGTGGTCGGAGTTCAAGAAAGTACCATGGCCAATAAGTTCCAACCCGGTACTCTCCGTAGTGGATGGTTTGAAGAAGATTGCTGGCGATTGAGTGAAATCCACTGGTGCAATACAAGTAGCAATGGATTGTACATCTGGATGTAAAAATTTCTCAAATTTATGTACATTGTTAGGGGTGTTGGTATCATTAGAGTATAATGGATTGATGGTGTAACGTCTGATACCATATTGAACTATAATTGGTTCTTGAGATGGGACTGGTTTATCATATTCTTCCCATCTTTGTAATGAGAAATTAACTACAGCTTTCTTATGTTCGTGTGGTAGTAAGCCGTAAATGGCTAAGACGTTGGACCTTGGATCTACCAATTTACCTAAAAGATTTTTGGGGAAACTTAAATAGATCTTAACAAAGTCACCGGTAACTACTTGAGCAGTTTTCACAGCTTCCTTTAATAATTTGTTGCGTGTGTATTTATAGTTACCTATTCTTAATAATTTTTTCCATTCTTCAGGACGGTTTGGATCAGTTTCGTCGACATTCCAATAACAGTTATAAAGACTCTTTAAACCTCTGTATCTTTTCAATCTTTCAATGGCGGACTCGGCTGGATTCAACTCTAATTCATCTGGAAATTCAAGATCCTCCATTTCCATATTTCTAAATTCTTCTAATTGACGTTGTTCCTCCTCTTGTGACAATTCCATAAATTCCTCTTCTTCAACATCATCATTATCATCAAAATGCACTGAAGGCCCGGTGTTATTTAAAACAATATCATTCTCTTCCTCCATAACCATAACATCATCTTCTTCGTCATCTTCGTCACCTTCCAATTCTTCATCATCGTTGACATCAATGACATTTTCATCCAAATACCATTTGGCTTGATACTCTGAAGTACCCTTTGGTAATCTTTTTTTAATATTTTGTAATTCTTCTTGTCTTGGTAAAAACCCATGTTCATCGAATCTAGCAGATTTCAAATTATCGTATTGGAATTCATCGTCGTCATCACCAAGGTCATTGTAATCATCATAATACTCCATTGGTGCAAATTCATCCAACGTATCTCTATCCTCGTTGGATTCAAATAAATTTTCTTCATCTTCAAACACGGCTAATGGATCATCTTTCTTATTTTTACTTAATTGCTTCACTCTCTTGACAGATTTAACCTTTTCAATCTTGGATATTTGAAAATCACCTAGATTGGGGATATGAACTAATCTATTAGCATTGAAACCGACACCACGTACAGTACCTTGAATCATCAATTCACAATATTCATCATTAACATCTTGATAATCCACATTTTCTGCCACAAGATAACCACGATTATCTCTCCAATTAATTGATCTTGGTAATTTTTGACATAAATTCCTCAATACATTCAATGAATCACTCTTCTTTTCTAAATTGAAGATTTTCTTTTCATTGGGGAAGAAATGTTTGAAATAACTTTCCAAAGATTGTTTAACATCTAATTGGAATTTTTCCTTTGGATGAACTTCGGATAAATTGGCAATACAACCGATATAAGATGAAATACCTTGTAATTCCAAGGCACGAATAATTTGTTCACCTTCCTTTTGTTCAATCTCTGACGTACCACTTAAATTGAAAATGACAAAATCTGATATTTTAGCAGCGTCTAATATATCAATAAAATTTGACATATTGGGAGTAATTATTTTCAAATTAGTTTTGAATTGATTGATGAAAATGTTATTGATGGATGGTTGGTTAAAATCTGTCGATTGAAGTATTTCATCAAGATCTTGTCCATCCAATAGTAAATTAATTGTCTTATTCAAATCCACATCCTGTGTTAAAGGAATGAATGTGACAACCTTGGCAACACCATTAGAACCTTCAAATAATTTTCTATTATACACAGATTCCAAAATCTTTAAATTTCTTAATTGTTTGGATTTATTTCTTCTTTGTAATTTAGTTTCAGTCTTTAATGCTTTATTATTAGCTACATCTCTTTCCACTTTACCTTTAAATAGCCTTTTCAAAGCACCTTTGGAAGAGTGCTTCGATTTAAAGGATTTGTGTCCCTGTTTGAAAGAGGATCTATGTTGATGAGCCATACTTCCGGGTATATGTACAACTTATCAATACTATTCTTGTTTCTTTATTGTCCAAATCGATTTTTTTTTTCTTCGATGAGTTGAAATTTTTCATTTTTTCTAATTGAAATCTGCGACTGTCTCGAGTTCTTTTGAAATTGAGCACCCAGACAACTTAAGCCAATTGAAATTTATTTTGTTTTTTCAAGTTGGTAGTTTCCCTTTTGGGACACCGCGCTGGTTTGGAGGTTTTTGTGTTTGCGTTTCCGGTAGGGTCCTGGGTGGAAAGGCGTCGCGGGAAAGTGTGGGCCGCGTTTTGTGCGTTCCAACCTCCAGCAGACTCCCACGAGAAATCTAGTGCCCTGTGTGGCGCCCCCACTAGACTCCCACAGGACTCCTTCAACGCCTCAACCGAAGAAACAGTTTTTTTCAATATCGATTTGGATTTCTTCACCTCTGTAAAATTTGTTAATATTGTTTCATTATCTATTCCAAGAAGCAAAAGAAGTATACATTAATGTATGTGTAAATGTGATATAAAGTTTTGAAAGTTTAGAACAACGGGGATTGCCAGAAATTGATAAACCAAACTACAAATGAGATTGTATTCATCGTCATAACAGCCTATAGATGGATAGTGACAAAAATAAGTTTGTCATCATTTTTGAAATTTAAACTAGAGGAAATACCCCAAATAATAAACAATCCAAACGATATTTTTATGAGATCAATTTTTTACTAACAAATTTATTTTGTCTGTCTGTTTTCCGTTTCCACAACTATTTGACTATTAATTTACGTAGAAAGGAAAATATTAACGACTTTTTATTCAACACAGATATAAGATGGCTCACGAAAACGTTTGGTTCTCTCACCCAAGAAGATACGGTAAAGGTTCCCGTCAATGTAGAGTTTGTTCCTCTCACACCGGTTTAGTCAGAAAGTACGACTTAAACATCTGTCGTCAATGTTTCAGAGAAAAGGCTAACGATATCGGTTTCTACAAATACCGTTAATTTATTTTTGTTTGATTAAATCAATCTCTCTTTATAATCTAATCTTAAAGATGTATTCATTGTGTTTTTTTATATCATTCAATTAAATTAATAAATATTTTATATATATATAAATGTATATAGCTTTTTAAGCTCTCAAATAACATCATTATATTGTATCCCCAACTTAACCTTTTGTACATGGGCCATGTCTAAACATTAAGTACCATCTAGCATATCACATGATAGTATTAATTGCACTAACAGTATTCAATAACCGAACCCTCATAGTAAACACGATACTGTTACCCGGAATCGAGTTTTTTCATATAAAAAGAACTGAAATTTCAATTTTTCATTTTAAATTCCCTTTCGTAAAAAAATTGAATCAATAATGCACGGGGACATGCCACAGTTGACTTTATATGTCACCAAACATTTGTTAATTGCCAGCCTTTAAAATATAATTTAAAGTCTAGTCCCCCAGAAAAATTAATCACTTTTTGATTACCTTAGTGTGTCAAAATTTGATAGGACAGGATAGGAAGTCCGTTGTCTGTTTAATTAATTTAGTGTGACAATTTTATCTTTTTTAATTAATAGACTTGGGATGTCGAAGATAGTCTACATTTTTTTTTTCATTTTTCTTCTTAGTAGTTTCTTTTGTATATAGTTTCCATGTTCTCAAACTTGTTCACGTAAAAAATACAAAAATTTAGGATACATTTATGTCTCATTCAAAATTTACATACAACTATAGACTATAAATTTGGTTTATAAATGGGAAATTTCTTACTTGGTTGACGTGTAGGTCCCAAGAATAATGATGACTTGAATTGGCCAATATTATTGATTTTGTCACCACTTGGATATTTGTTCTTATCTAATTGATCCTCATTTATAGATTCATTCATCTTTTGTGATTTCAAATGAATTACTAATTTAGTGGTAGTTTCCTCCTTCATAATATATTCATCATAGAATTCAATCATTTCCTGCTTAGTGATCTTCTCCACAAATGCTGCCTTTTTCTGATTATGTGTAAAATTATAATCACCCATATAAATTGATGATGTGTACCTGTAACTTTCTTCATTCATATTCTTATATTTTTGTAAAAGATTCTTGCAAAGTGATATCTTATGTTTCTCAAAATCTGCATCATCCATGGCACGTATTTTTTCACCAATCTTAACTAAGAATTCATCAATTCTCCATTCTAAATATTCTGTGGAATGCTCACTTTGAACAGTTATTTTCAAATTGGAGCAACAAACAGTATTGAAACTGGAACTGAATACAACATAACCTAATTGTTCTTTCGTTCTTAATGTATCAAAACATGGTTCATGAATTATTTGTGCAAAGAGACCACTTTGGGCAGATTTGGCATCATTATATTCATCAATTTGAATAACATATTGAATACATGAATTGACATTCGCAGCATCTTTCAATCTGGTCTCATATCTATATTGACTGCCTTTGGGTAAGATAAATGATCTCAATTTATTATTTAAATATTGAGTGTCCAATGGGATCTGTAATTCATTACCGTCATTGTTATCGTTGTTTAAGATAATCTTGTTGACTAATTTATCCACTTGCATAGCATCCACATATTCTAAATTACCATGCACTAAACTTTCAAAAAATGGTTGCTGATAAATTATTGGAATAAATTGAACTAAATCATTAAATTGGATTTTTTCAATAACATTCAATCTTTCAACAACGGTCCATGTTTTATCATTCATCAATGCATTGAAAAGATTAGAGATTTGTTGGAATGGTACTTCATATTGATGATTAACCAAATTTTGAATCATCTTATCCTTCATTAATTTGAATTTCTCTTCAGTTGGTTGGAAATTTTTAATTCCATTTAAAAAATTTTCTAAAAGTGTGGTTAATTTTTCATTAAATCCATGGATGGTTAAATCTAAACCTTGATTTGTCTTGGTGAATGATAAATGTAAATTTGCACATGATGCATCATATTGTAAATTTTTCAAAAAATCATTAACCATTTGAACATATAATGCAGTTAACAATGAGTTCAATAAATTAGAACGTGTATTAGGTAAGTGCAACGAAATATCAATAAACCCTCTTGGTTGACCAAATCTATCATCTTTCTTGTACCATAATTTACTGACATCATTATTGATCAAAAGTAATGGTTCATCAAGTGATTTTTTCTCCTTATTTAGTTTCTCAACATCAAAATTAGTAGCAATAAATTGGTTTTCTTTTGGTAAATGCAACATATCGATATCTTCTTGTGATAAATTACTATTATCGTTAATTAACTGTTTTAAATTTGTTGAAAAATCGTGAATTTTATAGTTTGTCCCATACCAATTTTCCTCTGAGTCAACTTCTAAATCTTTACCAAATAACATAATTCTTGAATTTTCCATCGCTAATGACCTAGTGTATTCTTTCACTAAGTCAGGTTCGTATTTGGTCACTAAACTAGTGGCTAAAATTTTATCCACTGGATAATAATCCTTAGATAAAGTATTTGCTAAAGTGGAAACAGTATTTGATGCACTTGCCTTTTGTTTGAATTTGAATTTGGCTCTTGAAATATCTTTCAATTCATGGAAAATGTAATCTTTCGGTAAATTATTCCTTAACATATTGATATATTGGAAAATTGATTGAATGACAAAATCTCTGTTTTCCAACCCATCTTTAGTTAATTCAATCGAGATGACGAAAAAACTATTATCTCTTGAAATTGTTTGACGACCAGCGGATAATTCATTAGCCCAACCTTTCAATTTCAAAAATGCTAAAAGTGAACCATCACCTTCATGACCTACTAAATGTGATAAATAATGTGATGGGTTCGATTCCCAATGTTTATCCATATCAGGTACCATGAATGAAATTTCTAATTTTTTCAAATCCTTTACTGGTTTCACATTAATCAATTTCATTAAATGATCATCCTTAAGCAGTACTTTATTTGGATAGGTTGGTTTAGATCTATTAATATTTTTCACATCAGAAAACAATTCAGTGGCCCAATTTGATAAAGTATCCAAATCTTCTCTACCTAAGATGACAAGATGCATCAAATTAGCAGAATAACAACTGTTATAAAATTTCAATAATTCATCTCTGATATTAAGCTTTTTCTGTTTTGGTAAGACTTGTAAAGTTGTTAAATTACCAGTGGAAAATTTATGGTATGGATGATCATGGTTGGATAAGCATTTATCTAGTTGATACGATCTCCACATATCATTTTGTAAGTTTTTCTTATTTTCACTATCCACAGCGTTAATTTCTTTATCAGTGGATGCATCATTGAATAATGGACAGGTGAAAAATCCAGAAAATCTGTCCAATGCAGGTTTCAAAGAATCGAAATTGATTTCAAAAAAATAATTTGTATTCTCTGATGCGGTATAAGCGTTTGAAGAGCCACCATGCTTGCTTAAATAGCTTGAATATTCGTTCTCGTTGGGGAATTTTTCTGAACCCATAAATAGCAGATGTTCACAAAAATGAGCTAAACCTGGTAGATCTTCAGGGTCTTCGAATGAACCGATATTGACATCCAAAGCAGCTGCAGCTTTATCTGTAGTCGGATCTTGAATTAGCAATACCTCCAAATCATTGGGCAATTTGATATAGCGATACTTTCTATCGTCTAAGTCAGGTTTTAAGAAGCTTTGATCATCAAATAAGACCTCCATGGTTTTTGCGTTTGGAAAAATTTCGAGCGAATACTTATATATTTCCAAGCCAATGAGCTAATAACTTCCCCTTTCTTTGCGGTTACTCAAAAGTTAAGATTAGCAATTAAGTTTTCACAAATTAAATTTTATTTCATTTATTCGAAATGAAAATTGACAATTAACAATTGCCACTTGCCGATCGAAAAAAAAGTCTTCCAATAAGGGTGTTACATACTGAGGGTGAGACAAGTTGCTATCATACTGTGTGGTATCTTGTAAGAAGGGAACATAAGTTAGTGTATATAGCAGGTGAACAAATAAGAACCGAAATGCCTAGGATCCATCCTGTAGGGCTTGCGTTTTTTAGCCTCTTGTCGGTTTACACAGGTTACAATTTTTTCAAGCCGTTATTCGAACAACAACAGGCCGAATTACTGTACAAGAAACCGAAACTCCAGAGCATAAACCAGCAGACAAATTACCAGCAGACAAATATTCAGAAAGAGATAGACAAATATTCAGACATTAACCCGCCAAGTGACAAAGAAGAAACCGACAATTGAATGCAAACTTCCCGACAAAAACGTGCAAGAAAAGAAACGGACAGAATTACCGTATTGGGAAGCACGTTCTAAAAATAGCACTTAAAACGAACCTCTCGAAAATTTATATTTGCAAAATTCGATTCTGTCAATAAAAACATTCCAAAAAACAACAGCAAACACACAACCAACCACTACATAAATAAATAAATAAAACATGCGTTCATCTGTCTTTACTCTCGCTGCTACTTTAACGGTCTTATCTGCTACTGTTTTAGCTACTCCACCTGCATGTCTTTTATCATGTGTCGCTTCTGTGGCTAAATCTTCTTCCACTTGTAACGCTATAAGTGACGTAGGTTGCATTTGTTCAAATGAAGGTGACAAAGTTAAGACTTGTTTAGACAGTATTTGTCCAAATGGTGATGCTGATAAGGCTTATTCTGCTTTCCAAAGCTCTTGTAAGGAACAAAATGCTGCTGTTTCTGCAAAGGCTTCTTCTTCCGCTACATCTAAGGCTTCTTCTACTAAGGCTTCTTCTACTAAGGCTTCTTCTGCTAAGGTCTCTTCTGCCAAAGCTTCTTCTACTAAAGCTTCTTCCACTTCCGAAAAAGTTTCTTCTTCTACTAAAGTAGCTTCCTCTGTTGCTCCATCCTCCACCAAGAAAGTTTCTTCTGTTAAACAATCTTCTACTGAAGAATCTAAAGCTGCCTCCACTACCTCTACTTCTACTTCTTCCACCACTTCTTCCAATGCCACTAAGGCTTCCACGAAAGCTTCCTCTACTGTAGTCGCTCCCTCCACTGTCGCTTCTTCTACTGTTGCTTCTTCCACCGTTTCCATCTCTGCAATTCAATCTGACGCAGCCATTAATTTAAATATCAATAACTTTGCTATGGTCGTTGCTTTATTAATCTAAAATGAATTCATTCAATAAACATCCTTTAAAAAGATAACGAAAAAGTACTAAAAAAAGAGTAAACCTCTTTATCTTTTCCACATTTAACAAATATTTAAATACATTTATTCATGTTTCTCTTTACACGTTTTGTTCACTTTTCATTCACTATATAAATAACATTTTTTTCTTCTACTTACCATATCTATTCGTAATTATATATATCAAAAGTGATTTTTTTCTTTATAGTTTAATTTAACAAATTTTTGATCATAAAAACTATATTTACATCAATCATGTATAAACAAGATAGAAACTAAGAATCTTTATATACCGGTGGTTCTACATATCTGGGTAAGTATTCACTATCATTATACCCACTATTACTATTGCTATTATCAAATCCTAATTCAGTTGTCCTTTCCTGGCAATAAACTTGCATTGGTTCAATCACAATTTCACTCTGTCGTATTTGACCCATTATTTCCCAATCAATCAAAATTTGTAAATTGAATATCCTCTCAATGGTACATGTCTTAAATGAGTATATTCTGTTACCACGATGTCTATAATTTTCTTCATTAAATTTCCATCTTTGTAAAAGGTTATTATCGTAAAATTTTATGGGACAGTCACCTTTTTGTAAACTGATATCATTATCTGTACTATGATCGTTTTCTACAGATCTTACCTTAATATCTTGTAAATTTAATAATTGGTCATTATACTCCGATAAATTTAACTCAATCAATCGTAATGATGATAAGTTTTCATTTGCAATCCCTTGTGATAAAAAATTTGTTCTCTCTACCAAATTTAATCTCAATTTATTCAATTTAATGGAACTTTGTTTGATTTGATTCATATTCCCTTTGCATACAACATATATCTTATCTAATTGATTACTATTACGACTAAACAATGGATCATTTAGGAAAATGTGACTTAATGAATCGTTTTTACTTCGTATTTCTATCCAGAATGAATTATTACTCTCCTTTCCTGAAGTTGACGGTATATTTATCTTGAATTTTGAGCGGTAATATCTGTATCTACCATTACTATAACTATTTACATTTGATCTTGAGGATTGAATACTTAAGTTTCGAAAACTGTTTAAGAATGTCGTATTTTCAATTGTGTTGTTGGTACTTGTACCCTTTTCATTGGTGGAAAATCTAGTTGAAGAGGTATCGTTATTACTTGTATTAGCCAGCATTTCGGGAGAAACTGGGCCTAGGTTGTTATAATCCGTGATATTAATTTCATTGTTTCTCAAAGGATATGAAATATCTTCCACGTTAGGAATATATTCGATTAGTTTTGATTCATGAATCACCTTATCGAATGGTTTAAACCATGTTTTCGGTTTACCCATTTCAATCTCTAACTCTACAAAATAAAGTATTTTACCCATGGAATAAAAATATAAATCTAAATTATCAATCTTATTCAATTCTTTCCATTTAATGTTGAAACTTGGTGGTAATTTAATATCTTTCCTCTGCATGAAACAAATTGTATCCATCTTATGATTCTTAAGACAACGAGGTCTCTTACCACCTAATTTTTCAAATTTGAACTCATAATTATATTCACCAGGACTAATCTTGAATGGTTTAGGCTCACCTTCCATGGCATTCCAAACATTATCTGGAGGAAATAGTCTTTTCTCTAATCCAAGTAATCGATGATATGATCTATTGTCTTGTACTGGTGTTAGCATACCATTTTGAGACATCATGTATTCCGTGTTCAGTTTAGTTTGAGTCTCTGTAATACCTTTCAAATGTACAACAATTTTCTTTATGGGTAAGGGTTTAGTTAGCTTCAATTTAATGGACCCGGAAATATTTTCTTCACCACTATAGTAATCATTATTTATCGGTGGTACTAAAGTAATATCGATATTGGCTAAACGAACCATTATATATCTATTTTTCAGTAATTATCTCTGTTTCAGGAAGAAGATGAAGAGCTCTATAGTGTTATTAAACTGGATCAACCTGACGCAACCTTAGAATTAATCTTTAACTTTAAAACTAGGTTTTTTTTTTTCTTTTTCACCAGTAATAACAGTATTTAAAGGTTTTGCCATCAGTCTGATATCCGATTGCCACTTCTACGTTAATAAGGCAACTGTTAGTTTCCAAAGATGAGTAGGGTACTTGGTAGTAGCAAAATAATGCAACGATGTTTGCATTCTTCCACTAGTTTGCCTATTTATAAGAAATTCTTCCAACCATTGGTAGAAAAATCTAAACCAACAAAGCATGTAACTAGTTTGTTAGACGAACCAGTAGGGTTACCTGTAAGACCTAATCCAGATGTTTTATATAGTCACGGCAATTCCTTTCGGGATCTTTTTGATAAGGATAAAGTTCAATCCAGGTCCGAACAGTTGACTAAGGAATATGGTAAAGCAGGTATGTATGAAGCGTATACTTTTAGACATACTGGTGGGAAAATGTTTTATTCCCCTATGAAGCTATGGGATCGTCAAAGTGCCAAATATTTTCCTCACTTGACGGGACAAAGTATAGCTAAAGGTCAAAGAAAGTTTGTGAACATTGAGCAGGAAATGGAAGGTAAGATAAATATTGTTAGGATGTTCGGTAGTTCTTCAGGTGAAGCGTTGACACGGCAATTCTTTACCGACGAGAACAGTTTAGATAAATGGACACAAAGAGATCCTAAACGTTTGCAACTGGTTGATATAAATTGGTTGGAGAACAGACTAAAATTTTGCATAAATCAACTATCAGTTTTTAACATTAGGAAAACCGTACCTGTCGAAAGACACCGTTTGTATTTCAATTGTCTCAGGGAGCAACTGCCCTTCCAAGAAAGAGAATTGTTACATATAAACAACCTCTATACGGGCTTCATCTTGCTGGTGGATGACCAACTGAAAATACGGTGGATGGCCAGTGGGGGTGTTACCTCAGTGGAAGAGAGGAACAAACTATGGGAGAACGTGAAGCTGCTACAACAGGAGCAGACCAAAAAGTAGCAGTGTTTACCTACACAACGTCAGCAATCCTAGATGTCCACCTCAGAAGTCCAGAAATCTGAGACTAGTGCTAGCCCTTTTAACTTTGTCACCCACAAACCGTGGAAACGTTGTTTTTGGGGTGGTTTGACCCTATTAAAAGTGGAATTCCTTGTGTTCATTTCAACTTAAGGTAGTGGCGGCTAAATTGAAATTATTCAAAATGTCAATAAAAACAAAACAAAAATTTAAAATCTTCAAATTTATTTTGAGCAAAAGAAACTCGAATTTGGGAATAAGAACTGGGGTTCACTGCTAACAATTCTACCACTTACTCCCCTGTTTTCTCTGTATATATCTACTCTCAAACTTGTCTGTCGTTGTCTTTATCAATGTCCTTTCAGCAGTCGTTTGTTTACTGTCAAATATGTCACCAACGTTGGCATCAACAAGAACCATTGCATTTAACTTCATGTGCGCATATACTATGTAAGAAACATTTACAAAACTATAACAACAGATCAATTTGTGCAGTTTGCTCTAATGAAAATATATCTTCATTGGTCTTGAATGATGAAAGATCTTTGCCCGATGATGTGAAACTTTTCTTCCAGCCGTTACCTAATTTCATAGAAACATTACATCAAATAACACAATTTCAATTCAATAATCTTATGAATCAAGTACAATATTATCAAAGTAACTGTATAAAGCTGAGGGAAAAAATTGCTAGACAACAACAGCTATTGTATCAAGCTAAACAAGAACTGGATACCATACCCCAATTGAAATTAGAGATTACACATTTGGAAACTTTATTAAGAAATAAAGAGGAAATGTTAGGAAATAATAGTAATATATCTCAATTGAGTAGCCTCTACAATAACAATATTAACAGCAATAACAAGAGTGGTAAGTTTTTCCAACTTAAAAATAATTCAAACAATAGACTTGTAGGTAATATTAATTCTAATCGAATTATTCCAGCAAAACCTATGACAGTAGATCTAACTGAAGACCATGATAACGATGATGATGATGACAATGAAACATTTGTGACCAAGTTGAGAAATGCAAACACTTTAAAACAGGGACACTTACCATTGAAAATGGATCGTGCTAGAACCATTGATATACATAATCACAAATCACAACAGATGTTATCCACAAATCATTATCCCAATGATCAAGTTACGCCGGTAAGACAGATGTACAAAGATAATAATAAAAATGGTTTATTATTGAACCAAATTATGGCAGACTCGACACATATCAATAGGAAATCTGTCAAAAGGAGCAAAAATGCTAATGAAAGTTCATCACCGTCTTTGATTCATACCAGTTCAGGTGCTAGATCATCCTCAAAGATCATGATTGGATTACCACAGGATAAGAATCACGATTCATATATCCTGACACCACCTACAGTGATAGAAAACAATAAATTGAAAACTTCTAGAATGCATTTCCCCACACCATTAGAGAAACTAAGAATCAATAAGAGAAATAAAACAACTACTACCACAGACAGATTGCAAAATATTAACCCGTTATCTAAGAGAAGCAATTCACAAATGGCTAGCAGTAACCGTAACAACAGCAATACTAATCATTCACAGAAGGCGTTTAGAAGTATCAAATAAAACTAGAGTATATGCATATATATATATGTGTATGTATATAAAAAGAAAGTACTAATATTCTTTTTCAACCTCAATATTTCATTTAAAAGAATATATGTGTATATATAAACACGTATACAGATGAGCTTTGTTCACTCATATGTTACCGCTCTTCTTAAGTTGAGCATAGCAGACGATGAATGGTACAGCAGCTGCCACACCCATGAAACCAAAGTGTAGCACTGCGTAAGGGATTCTCCTGTTGTGCACTTTGAAGGGAAGTGTGGAACCTTGGGCATGGCCACTCCTTCTAAGTGCAGTTTGACTGAATGAACGCACCGCTGTGCGTTGCTGTATTTGGGCAAGATTTCTAAACATTGTCGATTAACTGATTCTTTGTGCTTTGGTGTTGTGGTTACCTCAGAGGAAGATCCACTAGAGATGAAAATTGCGGAGTTTTGAAAACTCATTTTTTTTTTTTTGGTTCTTTTTCATTCGATGATTGGACGCAGATTTGCGTTAATTTGGTAAATGCAAAATTGGAATAATAACGGTACAATCCTACGTTAGCACAGCGGTCATATCTCAAAACGGTGTATGCCGTCAGATACAACGATAAATCTCTTATATATGCCCTTGCTATGTAATTGTTCTTGTAAAAAATGTAATGTGGCCAGTTCACCCATAGTGATGCCACCAATCATGACAATAATGGATATCTGTGTGACGGGTTTTGTGGATTTGCTTGGGTTGACACGTAATTTATCCTGTTTCTTGACATTTGAATCGTACAATTCATGCTCTTGTACCATATCGGAATTACCATATATGGCTTGAAACAGGTCCTTCGTATGACTTATACTGGGTCTCTTACTAATGATAAAAGGTTGTTGTGAAGTGTAATGCTTGCTTAATACTGTCCGATCATATACCATTTGAACTAGCCTCATAGATAGTGGGACGACACCGCAAAAAGCAAAAGTAGCCTCGTGACTCAGATTCTCTTGTGGTAATGTATTAAACCAATGGGAAATATTTCTATAATCTTTCTTCAATAATGAATCCTTCATGTGTGTCTTATCTGTTAAATATTGTAAATTGATTAATCTTTCAATATGGAAAAATGTCTCTATACCATACCTGTCCACCATTTCATTTCTCAAAGTCTCCAAATCATGATCCTTTATATGTCTTTTACAAATTGACACAAGACATATCAATTTACTTATTCTTTCCTCTGATACATCATTCTCATTGATTAAATCTAATAACCTATTGAACATTTCATTTGAAGTGATGGTTTCTGATAATATATCTTGCTCTAATTCCAATATTCTAGCAAATTGTAAATTATAATTGTTTTCCACTTCTTTCAATATATCAGTGGAAAGTGCCGTATGCATTTGTAATAATTTTTGTCTTGATTGTAAATTGGTCAAAGAATTGACAAAATTCTTAATCTCACCGACACTCTCTGCTGAATGTCTAGTATCATATTTATTTTGTAATTCACGAGCCATCTTATTCAATTTAGATCCAATGGCACCAAAATTTAAATATTTGAAATCTTGCCAAATATCATCATGTTCGTAATCGATCAAGATATCATCTTTTCCAATCAATTTACTGCCTTGTTTATCAAATTTGTACAAATCATTCAGTATACCTGAATATGTTAACTGTGTTAGTAACAAACTGATCGGGTCCATATCTCTCTCTATTATAACCAAATCAGTCTCTAATTGGGATTCATATCTGTTATTGAATATTCCATCTTTGATAAATTCATCCTGTGGATTATTCCGTAAATGTAACCTTTCTTTCAACAATTGTGCAAATTTACTGGAGTCGGGCCCCATAGAGATACAGTTATTTATAATGGTACGAGTTTCACACAAAGTGGCATCTAGGGCATTGACTAAATTGTCAAGAAGAATAGATCTTGTCGTATCCTTCATGGAAGTCCTGTTTGGATGATATAGGTTGTCATTGTCTCTATTGTACAATACATTAGCAATAAGTACATTATCATCCAATTGTGTCATAGGTAAGACAAACCATGGAGTTAATTGGATACCATCTATCTGGCTGGCAATAAAATGCTTCAAATGCGTCAATTTGTTGACAGGTTGGGAGGACCAAGTGGCATAGACCAAATTAATTGGTTCTTCCTTGATATAGTGTCTACAAAATTGCACAACATTAGCTGTAAGTGATAAATCCGTTCTGACATCTGTGACCACGACCAGCCGACTACTCTTGTCCTGTTTCCTTATCGTGCCAATGCTGGTTACAGCGTCGTTGTCCAGGACTATGACTTTCCTCACTGCGGTGTGTTGCGTCAGGTACGAAAAGGTAACTAACTTGTTCAGCAGGCCCACTAAGATGGGATCTACACAGAGCAGTACACTCTCCGTGGTGAGCTCATTAAGCAGATCACATAGTCGATCCCTCAAAATGCTTTTGAACTCCCGCGTGTTCCAACGGCTGTTCATCTTTCAACCGCACTATATACCAAAACTTTAGCTGCTTCAACAAAACAAAAAAAAATATAGATATTTCTTAATTAATTATACAAACTTTTAAACCTTTATATAGTGGATTCCTGCCTTATATGGCAATTAGCCGTCTTGAAAAAGCATTCTAATGATCTATCCCACTACGGCTGGCAAAGTCCTGGTAGTATTCTAGCATTTCAGGTGTAATACCCCTGGATATACCTTCCAAAGCCATGGTAAAATGTCTATTTTGTACCGTTTCGGTCTCTAAATCTTCCATAATAGCAGATAAACCCGCTTCTTGACATAACAATACCACTTCTGCACCAGAACAGCCCTCTGTCTTGGTGGCTAGCAAGCTAAGATCCACATCTGTGTCATTAAGATTGAATTTCTTGGTACAGTTTTGCAATATTTGTAATCTGGCACTATGATCTGGTGGTCCCACATAAACATGTCTATCCAATCTACCAGGTCTCAATAAAGCCGGATCAATCTCATCTGGCCTGTTGGTGGCCGCAACAATGACAACACCGTTTAATTCCTCCACACCATCAATTTCATTCAATAACGACGTTAAGACATGATTAGCTGCACTAGTGGAACCGCCATCTCTATCTGGTGACAGGGCATCAATTTCATCGAAAAATATAATACTGGGTGATGCTGCACGAGCTTTCCTGAAAATTTCTCTTATGGCACGTTCAGATTCACCAACATACTTATTGAATATTTCGGGACCTTTCACGGCAAGGAAATTAACACCACTCTCTGTGGCTAATGCCTTGGCAGTTAGTGTCTTCGAACAACCGGGTGGTCCATATAAAAGTATACCCTTCGGGGCAGACACACCTAATCTATTAAACGTATCAAAAGCTTCTAATGGTAGTTGAATCATTTCTTTCATCTTACGTTTTAAATCTTCTTGACCACCAATATCGGACCAATACACTTTGGGCATCTCTAAAAAGATTTCCCTCATTGCACTCGGTGTAATTTCTAACATGGCGTTCTCCACATCAGCGATGGTAACTTTCAAAGTGTCAATTTCTTCATTATCTCTTATTGATATTTTGCCCGTCTTTATACCACGTTGAATAGTTTTCATTACAGATTCTCTGCAAAGAGCTGATAAATCAGCACCAACATAACCATGTGTCTTGGAGGCAATATTTTTGATATCTGTAGTAGTTAAAGTATGGCGATTTTCAGACATTTTACTAAATTGTTTGAACAAGATATCAAATCTATCATCCACGTCAGGTATACCTATTTCCACTTCTTGATCAAATCTACCTGGTCTTCTCAAAGCTGGATCAATAGAATTTGGTCTATTTGTGGCACCAATAACCACAACACGACCCGATGCACCCATACCGTCCATTAAAGTTAATAATGTAGCAACCACTCTACTTTCCACTTCACCAGAATCATCATGGGCTCTATTTGGTGCCAATGAATCAATCTCATCAATAAATACAATGGAAGGTTGATATTTTTGTGCTTCATTAAAGATATTCCTCAAAGTAGCTTCAGTTTCACCAAGATATTTAGATACGATAGATGGACCATTAATGGTTAGTACGTGTGCATTCGCTGTATTAGCTACACACCTCAACAACATTGTCTTACCTGTACCTGGTGGACCATGTAGTAGTATACCATGAGGTGGTGCCACGCCAAAATTCGAGAAAAGTTGTGGTTGATGTAATGGTAGCTCGATAGTATTTTGTAAGATTTCAATTTCTTTGGAGAGACCACCTACAGAATTATAAGTCAATCTTTCTGGTAAGTTATAATCACTACTAACTTGACTAGAATCAGTGGTAGTAATCTTGGTGGTACCTTTCTTGAAGAGCACTGGTGGAGATAAGAAAATTGAGTTGGCATCCGCTAAAGATTGGGACTTGTCTTTCAAAGATAATCTGTTCATATCTGGCAGCTCTGTAGTACTAGTATCCACAACCAATAGGTCTAATTGTAGATTCTCATCGAGGTCAAATTCATCAAATATCATACCGGGCATAATAATACCACAGTCATCTAAAAGTTTATCCAGTGTTTTCTGATATAAACTAGAATCAATCTCAGAACCTTGTAAGTTACCTAACGTTATGTCAGAAGCGTATGTTGGTTGTGTGGCCAATTTCCTAATTTCAATTCTATCACCTAGCAGAATGTTAGCGACAGATCTAACCACAGAAGAGATACAGATAACATTGATCGGATGAGAGTCTTCGATACCGGCTTTAGCCTGTACGGCAATACCATTGCAGCCAATTTTACTGATCAAGCAAATAGCACCAACGTTAATCTCCAGTGACTTTAACACATGTGGATGCACTATCGCATAGCAAGTCTCTTTGAAACCGCCCTCTTCCCTAAGAGGTCTGGTGATAAACTCTGTGGGGGGTGCAAACTTCACAGCTTTGTCAGCAGAAGCACCATTCTTCTTGGAGGAACTTTGCTTGGGGGCCATGGATGTCTGTGATGTTTCCAAAATTTTTCACCTCATCGATTTTTTTCAAGATTCCGGAAGAACTCAAAGGAATTGTTCCGGCACTTTATATAATAGTACAGACAGCTACATAATAAGATATACTCTGTACTCTGTACTGCACAGGAGGACTCACCTTACAAGTACAGGGACGCAGCAAATACGATGTCCCTCTTGATCAATTCTTGCGCACGGGTCATCTTGGTGTGTAATGCGCTGTTCCCGATAATGACAGACGCAGTTTTCACTTCACGACAGATTTCGTCCAGACGTGTGATTACTCTGACCACGGTCCCTTCTGCCTCTGGACTTATTTGCATGATCTCTTTGAAGGACAGACCACGGGCCCATTCGTATACAACATTCATCATGGCAAATCTCTTCTTTTCCAAAAACTCTGCCTCTTCTTGTGTCAATGTCACCTCGTGTTTCTCATATAGTGTCAGCATGTTATGGTAGATCTCTTGAATCCTCATTTTACCCTTCACCAAACGTGGTGTAATGATAGGTGCCTCTTCTTCGCGAGTTCTACCTTCATACACAAATGATGATAATAATGCCACAATTTCTTCTGGCTCAAAATCACCAAGGAAATTATCTAATATCAGTTCAGTAATCACTAACTCGTAACCTGTGTTTATTTCACATGCAACACGACCTTTCAATGTGACATTATGGTTGTGATCAATGAACCCGGCAGATTCTAATACTGCTACCCTATGTTCATAGTTTGGTAAAAGACTCAAGTTTTCGTCCGACATCAAATGTTGGTACTGTTTTATCTTCCTATTTAAATCATACTTTTTGTACTCTGGGACAAAATGCGTAGATAAATTCTTACATTTAAAGGATTCACATTGGAAAAACTCTTTCTTGATATTTTCTCTTTCCAAGACAGATTGATGTACTTTCAAATTACCACCAACTTTGAATTTCGTCTCTTTCAGTTTTAGCGAAAATTTAACTAATTTGTTTACTTCATCATTAAATTCATCAATGGATTCCTGTTCTTGATCTAATAAACCTTTGAACTTAACATTTAGCATATAAGCAGTAACATATTCAATATCCGTCATTGAAGCCATTGTGAAAAAAAATGTTGTGGTCTTAAATAACTTGAAATTATTCTTCAAATAACTACTGTCTGACATGTAGGGCAAATAATTAGGAGTACCATCATCTAGACCTGATGGCTCAGTAAAGCATAATATCGTGCATTGATTATTCTTGATATCATTCTTGAATACGAAACCTAATCTATACATTTCATTTTCATCACGGAAAACAATTAATCTACCAGCACGAGTTAATTTAAATATTTCTGCTGTGTTCGATAGCTCTTTGAAAATGTCCATTGTTGTTTTTCGATACTTTATTGTAAGTTCTAGAAGCTTGTCCAAATCTGTTGCACAAGTTTCACAATCGTATGTACTAATAGTCAGTAACTCATCCGATAACGCTTTAATTTTCTTTTCATGTTCTGGATGAGATGTTTGATTTGTGTTTTCACTAAATGAATATTTAATCATTTCCTCCACTTTCAATGCTTCAATTCTTAATAAGTTCAAGATCATATTATATGTTAATCTGAATTGAGATTCTAATTTGGTGGGGACACCTAATGTAACTTCTTTTAGAGAAGCCTTGGGTAATGGTTCCGTATATGACATAATAATAACGGTACCTGTCTTATCTAAACCTCTACGACCAGCTCTACCAGCCATTTGTGTAAATTCACCCGGAGTTAAATCTCTCATAGAGGAACCATCGTGTTTTCTAATTTCACTAAACACAACTGTTCTAGTTGGTAAATTCAAACCCATGGCAAATGTTTCAGTAGCGAATAAAACTCTAATGAAACCCTTAGCAAATAAAATTTCAATCAATTCTTTTACAATGGGTAATAACCCACCATGATGCATGGCAATACCTCTTTCTAATAAAGATCTAATTTTCAGAATTTGTGGCAATTCTCTATCTTCCTTCTTTAAACGACTAATAGACTTTTCAACAAACATATGAATTTGTGATCTTTCCCTATTGCTACAGAAATTCACACCTTCTAACCAATCAGCATATTCTTCACAACGTTTCTTACTGAATACAAAGACAACCATTGGTAAAAGATCCTTTGATTTTAAATAATTGACTAATTCTGGCCAAGTTTTCTTATTAGGACCACCTCTCTTGAAAAATTGGCTTTTATTAGATCCTACCGCTCCAGCACCATAACTGCCACGACCACCACGGTTACTGTTACCACCACCTCTGCCGCCTCTACCGTTAGTAGCGCCTCCACGGGCCCCACCACGGGCCCCACCACGGGCTCCACCACGTGTATTCTTACCATTTTCTTGTTGCTTTTTAGTAACCTGTTTTGGTGGATCTAACAAATCCTTATGTTTATTATAATTAATCTCAGAAAATTCTCTATTAGCATTAACAACTGGAATTAATTCTTTCTTTGCCCAGATATTAATCTCCAAGGGTACGGGTCTCTTTGCTGTGGAAATGACATAAATGTTTTTCTGTTTTGTTCTACCAATCCAATTAGCAAATTCAAATGTGTTTGGTACTGTTGCAGATAATAAGATAAATTTAACGTGCTGTGGAAGCATAATGATTACTTCTTCCCAAACCACACCACGGTCTTGATCGTTAACGTAATGAACTTCATCAAAAATTACAAATTCTACATCTCTAATTAAATCTGCACCACGATATAACATCGATCTTAGAATTTCAGTTGTCATGATCAAACAGTTAGCTTCTGGATTAATTTGAACATCACCGGTAATTAACCCAATCTCTACATCATCAAAAGTTTCCTTAAAATCCCTAAATTTTTGATTAGATAACGCTTTAATTGGTGAAGTATATATCGTCTTTGTCATATTTCTCTTGGACATAGCAATGGCATATTCAGCAACGACAGTTTTACCCGCAGATGTATGTGCAGCCACGAAAACAGAATCACCTTGTTCTAAATGGAAAACAGCTTCCTTTTGGAAAGTATCTAATTCAAACGGCCAAACTCTTGCTGGATTAGGGACTAATTCGTCAAAATTGGTAATCTTATGATTCAAATCTACTACATGAGCCCAATTTTTCCTTTTCAACAGATTATCAACTTTATTGATTGATCTACCAAAATCAATATCTAGAGGTAATAAATTATCAATATCATTTAAAGTAGTTTCATCAGTGTCATCATTATCTATTGGAGTTTTTGCATTTTGTGACGCTTTATTCATTGAATTCTTAATATTCTCAGCTAATTCCTTTCTCAAATTTTGCTCATTTTCAATTTGTTCAGATTTCCATTGTTCTTCAATCTCATCCACGTTATCAATCTCATTCAATTTTTTCCATTGATCATCAACAGTATCTAAAGGCTTATGTGGGTTAATTCCACGAGACATACCTTCAGGAATATCAAATAACCCGTCTTTATCCTTATGAAGCAATTTAGCAATACTATTACCCTTGTTATCATTAGTTGATTTCATAGAAATACCACCTGGTGTAAAGGGCAATTGTTGAGACGTACCTCTAATTGCATCACCATGATGGTTCAGACTTCTGGTTAAGGATAAAGAATTGGATGCATTTGCAGTAGCTATATCGGAATAATTTACCTCCTGTTTGTAAGTTACAATCTTACCTTGTAAACCTCTTCTTTTGAAATGATAGGCTGTCTTGTTTATTGGCTCCGGGATGGTTAAAAAATCTTTATAATCATAATCAATTTGTTTAGGTACCTGTTGAACAGTGTCTAAAATGGACCATGGTAAGATATGAGTAGGTTTCAAAAACTTGTCACGTAGTTGGGATTCCTTTACAGTTTGTTGCTTGCTGGGATCTTCTGGGTTGATATCTGTGCTGATATCGAAAGTGGATAATTTGTCCTTGAAAAGCACGACGTCAGGGTCACCAGTGACGTCCCTTAGAGATTGATACAGTTCTTCTATAGACATAGGTACTGTGGAAGACAGTGCTGTGGTTTATAATGATTTGGGATCTGTAGAAAGTGGTTCCTAATGCACTATTATCGAAATAGTTTTTCATATTTTTCTATTTAATATTTTTCACGATCTAAGAAAAGAAGAAATTATATACACAAGGTTACATCTCAAGGTCTTTGAGGACGTAGATCCAATGGCAATAGCCAACTATTTAAATAAGTAAGAACATTCGAATTTAATGATATTGAAGTTTTTTTCTTGTTTTTGGTTTTTTTTCCTTTCTAATTACTATTACATATATAAGACTAACTACAGGTTTTCAATGATTGATGGATGTGATCAATAACTGTTGAATTGGAATGGAAACGCGGGGAGCATGCTTATTTATGTTGTATCATCTATTCTTCTTCGCTCTCACTTTCATCTTCATCATCAGAGGACGACGATGAACTATTCGACAGCATTGGTCTATTATTATTCGAATAAACAGCGTTTAATGGGGAACCATTTTGGCTAATTGGGGATGCATGATCTAAGTACGCTAGTTTATTTCTAATCTTCTCTATCTTTCTTGTCTCTTCCTCCTTTGATAATGTCTTTGATCTTCTTTTCTTATTTGATTGTGATGTTCCTGTGGGTGACAATGGCGAACCGGCCATGCTAACATTATTTTCGTCTGCTTCATCAAATTGTCTGAAAAATGTATTGTATAATGTTAAGATAGTATTATTATCTAGTGTGTCTAAATCTAATTCAACTTCATCTTGACCAGTATTATTAGGCATAATTATCTTGATGGCTTTCTCTAAATTATCAGCAGATAAATCATTGATGTGATCAGTGATACACCTTTTCATATCATATGAAACCACGGTCTTTAGTTTTTTCTTTTCTCTACCATTGCCATTAGCAAAACTACTTGAATTATTATTTGACTTGGATGATCTCCTTCTTTGTCTCTTTCTGTTATTAGCATTTTTACTATTACCTCTTGCTAGTCTTCTCTCTCTTCTAATCTTGTCCAATTCCTGTCTTTTCAGTTGTTGTAATTCGACTTTCATTCTTGTTAATTGATTCTCTAGATATTGAATTGCTGGATTAGTAATTAAAGTTTCGTCAATTTCTGAATCATCATCATAAATGGCATAATCATTTTCCAAATCTGAATTGGTACCATTACCATAGTTATTGTTGCTGTGATGATTATTATTGTGATGATCTTCATCACTTTCAGTATCATTATAGTCTACAATAACTGGTCTATCTTGCCATTTTGTATTAAAGATATCTTCTAAACGATGACCCATCATATTGACAATGGTACCGTCTGGATTGAAAGCATAACAGTTCTTGAATACTAATCTAACGTCACTTTCAAAATCCTCTAATGTCTGATATTCCCAATTGCTTAATTTATTTGAAATGGTACCTAAATCCATAGGTTCTTTAACATATTGAGAATAAGTGGGTAGATTTAATGCAATTGCATCCACCGGTTCTAAAAACGGATAATTAAATGATGAATATTTTTTAGACATTAATTCTTTCAATACCATGGAACAAAATTTCATTGCATTTTGTAATTTTTTAGATTTGGGTTTCTTTATCTCGTATGGGTATATATCCTTTGATTTTGGGGGATGAATTTCTCTCTTTGGTCTCCCATTATGTGTTTGTGCTCTTCTAATTATTACTGGTGATTCATCCATGGAATTATTACTTTTCTTGGTTCTCTTTCTTGATTTATTCAAAGTTGTTGTGGAAGCTGTTGCATCCTTTGCTGGCATATTCAACATATGTTTTTCAAAAGCTGCTTGAATATTTCTTGCCATTTGTGAAATGACAGAAGTTGGACCATTAAAAGTATTTGAATTGTTCACCATACAATTGAAATCATCAATAATTTGTTCTGGTGTTTCATAAGCATTTAAATTTAATTTTCTTTCAATTGTCGAAAGATCCATTGGTCTTTTCACATAATTGTAATAAAAGGGAATATTTAATGCAATAATGTCCACAGGTTGTAAAAAAGGTTTAGCATCTTTCAATCTTTTCACTGCTTTAATTGACATCAATGCATGTTTCTTTTGATGTTCTGGTATAGGATTTGCAGGTAAATTATTCATATTTGGTTCATCTTCTGGTTTAGGTGCAGGTTTAGTAGTTTTAGGATCAATTACTATTGGTTGAGGATTTGATTCACTTTTATTATGATTGCTATCAGTAGTTGTATTATTGTTGGTATGAATTGTATTTTCTGTGACAGTAGCAGTAGGAGTATCTTCTGTATCTATGTTTGTATCAGCACGTATTTTTGAATTAGTGTCATTTTTATCTTCAATTTTGGGTTCCACGATGGGTGTAGGTATCGTTTCTGCACTAATTGGTTGAGTTGATTCTTGATCTTGTGTGCTATTGTTTTCGACACTATTACTTCCTGTATTACTAGATTCGATATGATTTGTAGTTATATTTTCTTCAGTGGTTGTTATCGATGCCTTAATGTCTATCAATTCCTTGTTACTATCTATTGTGTCAGTCATATTAGTCATTGTGATATCATTGGTACTAGTTGTTGTAGTGGTGGTAGTAGTATTGAAATTGGAATGTAAACTATTATCAATATTTGATAATTTGTCACTAATTACAGTATTCATTATTAATATTGTAGTATATGTATGAGTGTTGGTTGGATGAATTTTAAAAGTAATGTAATGTAATAAAATAAAAAAAATTAAGTATTTAAATATTATACAATTGTTGTTACCGATGACGACAAGTATAAATTTATGGAAAAAAAAGGTGAACACTAAATTTAAATTTTAACTAAAAAGTATATTTAAATTGATAATGGGGACAAAAGTTGTTCTGTACAAACAAACAAAAGTGACTAAAAGTTGTAGTGATGTTTGTTGTTGCTATTATAACCTTAATTTGTAACTGTTTTGCCCAAAGGGTAAAACAAAAAATGAATGTGAAAAAAAGGTAAGAAAACAGTGGCACTCACAGAAATCAAGCAGAAAATGCTCAAATTTCAATTTTACAGAAAAAACGAAGAGTTTTGCCAAAAAAAGTTTTGGAATTCAGCGGGTAACGAAAAACTCTTGTTTTAAGTGAAAAAAAAATTTGTTTATATACTTTTGCGGTGGCCGGGTCACTCCGCCCGTTTTCGCGTCGACGCTACTAATTCGGAAAATTTATTGGACGTTGTTTTCATTGATTGGTCCCAAAAATTCGCACCATCTCATTGGTGGGCGTATTTACGCGTTGGGACACGTGGCAAACGCTCCTCAAGGGACAGATATCACGTGCTTCGCTAAGCCATACCCTTCCGTATCCGTATCCGTTTACGCATCCTTCCCATGTCCCGCGTCCGGTGTCCCGTGTCCCGTGTCTATCCGTTTATGCAATACTGTTAGATTTATGCTTTGGAACAAAATGGAAATTGTCAGGTGTGGGACCTAAGAATAGTTCTGATAATTTAATCCAATCTGAAACGTCACTAGACCCCATTTGTGTCTCCAATTCATTTCTACCAACCCATTTAGGTGGTCTTTCATTCAACAATACCGGGTACCGTTCACAAATACCCATTGGTATATAACGATGGAAAAATGACATAAATTCACAAAAGAAACGGCGACATTGTTGAATACCATACTCATCTGTCCCCCAATGTTCCATAGCATATTGTGTATAATCTCTTAAGATATCTAATCTTTCATTGGCACTCTTGTCTAAATATTGTTGTGCATCAATTTCTTCAAAGATCCATGGTTTGAGTAAAGCCCCACGCGCGACCATTATACTATCCATGGCTGGTAATTCCCTTTGATAATGGTACCAATCTTCAAAATTGTTGATATCACCGTTACCTACAAATTGGATTCTATGTCTATCACGATTTTCAGCATTTTCTTTGTATTCTATTTCAAAGGAACGCAATTGTTCACTAATATCTTTAATATAATCCCAATTAGCTAACTTGGTGTAACGTTGTTGTCTGGAACGGCCATGTAATGTAATAGCAGCCACATCAGTCTCAAAGACTAATCTTTTCACAATTGAATCTGCCACAGGGTGATTTTCTTTTGTACCTGTTCTAATCTTGACAGTGACAGGTATTTCACCAGAGACATAATTCATCCCATTTAAACAACGTATTAACCTTGCTGGATTATCTAATAATGCACTACCAGAACCTTGTTTATATAATAAATCAATGGGGCATCCACTGTTTAAATTAATTTCATTCAATGCCGGAGTGAAAGTGGATAACGCTTCGGCGGCTTTACTAGCTTGCCATGCCTTAGATGCTGCAATCTGTACACCAAACCCGCCTTGTTCACTGATATGACATTTGGGTAAAGCCCATTCAGAGTTTGTGCCTTGTATTAATGGTACACCAAGTGCCATTTCACTGTATGTAATATCACAATTTAATTTTTTCATCAAACGACGGAAGGGTAAATTACCCACCGTTGTCAATGGTGAAAGGATTTTCCTGTTGGCAAAATTTAGTACACGTTTCTCTGAGGCGAAATAACGTGTATCCTTATATTGGTTGTACAACTCTCTCTGTGCCTCTCTGTGCTGTTGTAATTCCTTCTCTCTTTGCTCCACTTGTGGTGCCTTCTCCGTGGCCACGGGGTCGTTGATTTTCTTGTTTTCTGCTGCTTTCATATCTCTGTTCTCCTGTTGGAAGGCATCGATAATCTTTAAGATGTGGTTACTTTTCTCGAAGGGAAACAATTTCTTGATCAATTGGTGCTTCTCGTCAAATGTAATGTGGTTCAATTCTTTGTTAATTTCGTATAATGGGGTACCCTCAGCAACTTGGAAAGTATCATCCACAATTAGTTCTTTTGTGTCAGGGTTCCAATGAGTCGATAAAAATTTACATTTAAATCCCATGGGACAATAACCTAAAGTTTTCCAAACAGGACAAATATCAACCCCCCATTTAGTGTCACTTAATTTAATCTCTGGAGTTCTTTTTGCTAAATAAGTGTCTAAATCATGCTCAAATTTACATTTTTCATTAAATTTACAAATTTCACCTTTGGGGTTGCCAATATAGTTTGGGCACAATTTCTTGGTTTCCTTCATTTGTCTATTATCTCTTGATTTATTTTGACCCCTTTGTTTCTTATTCCTTCTACCATTTTTAACTTTACCATCTTGTAATCTTTCAGTATCCATGTTTTCTTCATCATCATCATCATCATTGTTGTTGCTACTTTCTTGTGTGGATGATTCAGTGATGAACTGACTTTTCAAATGGGCAATACCTTTTGTGTTCTGTCTTTTGGAAGCGATAGATTCATCTACTGAGTGTGATTCATCCGGAGATAACTGGTGTTTGACTGACATAACTATATCTCTTTGATTGTTCTGAGAAGTGGAAATCAAGATCTTGAAAGCGATGAGGTGGAAAAATTTGCGATAAACGGAAAGGAAAATGGGAAACCAATGCGCGTGGCACGAAAGAGGAAATGTCGGAAACGGACATCCACGGATAAATTAACCCAATCAGAACATGGCCATAAAGGGAAATGCTGTAAACAACGCGAAAACATTCCCAAAAAAGAGTCACGTGCACGCTACATGCCCCACGTGCACGCCGGTTACCCGCCTACTCCCTTAAATCACCTGCCACGAAAAGGCCATCACTTATGTAATGCGGAAACAATAAACTTTTGAAATTTATTATTGCCATTTCAATGATTTCTATTTGAAAATATCACACATTTAATAATAATCGGTTTATCATATCACATCATAACAAGGGTTGAATCAACTAACTAAAATAATTAATTTAGTCTAATTTAATATATTTTTGTCTTTGTTTCATTTTCTTTTTTTAACTTTTCATTTTGTATCATATATTTAGAGAAAATTACATACTGTAATATACTATTATAACTGTTATAAAATCAAATAAAGTACATTTTATCACTTTTGATATAATCTCCATTTTTTCCAACTTATTACCCATTTTTTTTCTCTCTCCTCCTAAAAAGCACAAGATTTGGATTAATCACTTATTAATTTTTCAATCTATACATTAAGCTATCTTCATATTAGATTAAATTAGATTAAATTAGTTTTTGTTTGACTCAATACAGCAAAAATAAGAGAAAATATAACATATTATACTGTATTTATTTTGCATATTTATACCGTATATTTAACAGCTTATATTTTCACAGTTCGTACACATCGCCTTTTTCTTTTGATTTTGTTGTTGTTGTTGTTGTTGTTTTATTGTTCAGTTTTTTATCTTATAGAGGATTTATAGAGGATTATCAATCTTATCGCTGCTGAGAATCAACAGGAAATAACTTCTTTGGAGAGATTTCTTTTTAAAAAGTAGATCTACTATAAAATCTTTGTTATGGATACTTTATCAATTTCAAAAAATAATACCAATCAAATGAATATCAATAATAATTCCACAGCTACAGCTATATATATCAACAAGAATGATTCCAGTAATCACGCTGGTAATAATACGGCAAACAATTCTGGTACTAATGCACAAAAGATAAACAAGAATTTATCAAATAACCATGTTAATTTCGATAACGATTTCTTTATGAATAGTACTAGTGTAAGTCCGACAAATACATCGAATTTGATTGATATTAGTACTAAATTAAGAAAGGATTCCATTGTTCATTCTCAAGGTATGGGTGGTATATCTTGGGGGTCAGTGACTATTGGATCTTGGTTACGTGATGAAATTATAGTACCGCAACAGATGTCACGTACAATATCTACCAATTCAAATAATGGTGGTAATAATTTGAATAATTTGACTCTGACTAATACTATAAATAATATGAATATGATGAATAATGGCCGAAATTCAATTAGTTACAGAAGATTGTCCACTATTAATAATATTGGTACCAACAATAGCAACAAGAATATCAATATTGGCCATCTTAATAAGAATATTGGTAGTATTACATCCACAAGTGCGTATTTACCCAATTTGGAAGAAGAGTATTGTAAAGATTATTCATGTTGTGGACTTTCACTGCCATCATTACATGATTTATTGAAACATTATGAAGAAGTTCATATCAGACAACAAACTAATAATATTAGCTCAAATAATGTTAATATTAATAGTGGTAGTGGTAATAACGCCACTGTCACCACAGGTAATTTATCTAATATCAATGCTGTCAATAATGGGATGTCACAAAGATCGGTGAAGAAAAATATTATTCAACAACCATTAAGAACAATAAAACCAACTAACACGAATGTAACTAATAATAACACTATAAATAATAGTAGTAATAATACGATAATACAAGACAGTGTATCTACGAATGATGTTTTCTTAAATTCGAATAATTCATTCAAATTGAAAAATATACGAAATAATTCCACTTTCATAAATAGCAATACTAGTAATACTAGTAGTAACAATAATAATCATATTCATACATCTCATTCAAATATTAATAATAATCCCATAAACAATAGAAATAGTGCCAATAATAACAATAATATCAATAATAATAGTAATAATAGTAGTAGTAATGGTAGCAATAATAGTAATAATGTCCACGGTAATGTCAGTAATAATAATGTCAATAGTAATGTCAATAATAATGTCAATAATGAAAACTCCACAAATGAAAATGATCAAACAAATACTATGGATTTAGATTTTATGAATGATGATTTATTAGGTATGAATTTAGCTAATCATCATCAACAGAATATAAATAATGCCATGCCATCTGCAGCATTAAGATCTCATGATTTAACGCATAATATGACTACTAATCCCATCACTAGCAGTATAATAGCGAATAATAAAAATGTCAGTAGTAATAGCAACGCTAATGCAAACAGTAGTGACAGTGAATCTGATGATAATGACGATGATGATAGTGTCCAACAAAATTTACCCAATGACATAAATAATATCTTAAAGACAAATTATGCACCAAATCTCAATAATACGAATAATGGTGGCACGCATAATCAAATAATGAATTTGAATTTGAATTTGCAAGCTTTGCAGAATGGTAATGGTAATACCAGCGTACCACAGGGACAAATATTGGGTCATAATAATACTATTACTAATAGCAATCCTACTACTACTACTACTACTACTACTGCTACTACTATTAACAATGGTATGATGGTCAGTCACAGTAACCCTAACAATTTGTCACAAACCATTGTTTCGCAGTCACATTTGCAAAGACAACCGAATAACTACATCGACGATCCAGCAAGAAGATTGTATGTTATGGACCACGAAGAACACAAGCCGTTCAAATGTCCCGTTATTGGTTGTGATAAGACGTACAAGAATCAAAACGGGTTGAAATACCATCGTTCACACGGGCATCAGAACCAGAAACTGCAAGAGAACTCGGACGGCACGTACACCATCATAAACCCTGACTCGAACGAGCCGTACCCTGACGGGATGGGGTACGAGAAGGACAAGCCGTACCGCTGCGAGGTGTGCGGGAAACGCTACAAGAACCTGAACGGTCTGAAGTACCACCGTGGCCACTCCACCCACTGACAGAACACACCACAACACGACCACCACCACCACCACCACCTATATACACTCGATATACAAACGACAAACAAACAAAGAATAAATAACTAAAGAAGAACAAGAAGATCAAGAAGAAGAACAACAAGCAACACACCACAGAGACATGAAACTGAACCTGATGAGACCCGTCCAATGGACACAATGGTACCTGTACCTTGTCCTTCTCCTGTGTGTCCAAGCGTTTGTGCTGTCCCCCCTGGCCGTGGCGTTGTTCCACCAGTTGTACCGGCACCTGGTCAGCACGGACTCGGTGCAGGTGCACCCCTGGAACAAGCTCCAGTCCCACCCAAACTACCACTACGAGACTGCGGTGGCGCGGGTGGCCATCGACACGCCGCTGGCAGAGGGTTGTGCACGGAATGACGGGCTGGTGGAGCCCGTGGTGTTGAAGACGGGGACTAATTACCAGCTGGAGTTGCAGTTGCCGCTGTACTGTCAGTCGTACAGCGAAGAGGTCGGGGTGTTGAACACCGTGTTGCTGCGTGTGTGGCTGGATGAGGCGGTGGTGTACAAAGAACGGGTGAATGTGGTGTGTCATGGGCTGCACACAGACACGCAGAGTGTCGGGGAGGGCGGTGTGTCTGTTCGTGAACGGTACAGGACGATGTGGTTGAACCAGGTGGCGCTCAGGAGCAGTGTGTTGGTGGGGAGCCATGTGCAGAAGGTGGGTGTGACGTTGGACACGCTGGAGCCCCGGACGAAGACAAGGTTGAGACTGCTGTTCGAGAGAGACGCGCTGATGAGGTTCACCCTGGACTACCACCACGACGTGAGACAGTTCATGTTGAAGCACAAGTGGATCACGTACGTGGCCGGGACAGTGCTCGTGCAGGGTGCGCTGACGTGGTTCTTTGCCGGCGCTGTGGTGGTGGTGTTGTTGGAGTGGGTGTAGCAGTGCAAAAATTTTCAAGCTCATCGCATCGCAACTGCAACCACCAACCACCAACCACCACAAGAAGATGTCCATCCCGAAACCGCTGACACCGCAGAACGATCCCCTGCACATTATCAGGACACGCTGCGAGACACACGGCCGACCAGCCACCCTGCAGGGCCCCATGGTGAGGTACTCCAAACTGGCATTCCGCGAGCTGTGCCACCATTACAACACAGACATCACCTACACGCCCATGATCTTGGGTCGTGAGTTTGTCAGAAACAGTAACGCCAGATTGACTGACCTCACGTTATCACAGCAGGATACACCTGTCATTGCACAGCTCGGCGTGAACAACACAGAGGACTTGTTGAAATGTATAGAGATGCTATGTCCCTACGTGGACGCATTCGGCGTCAATTGTGGGTGTCCCATCAAAGAACAAGTCAGGGAAGGTATAGGTGCTGCACTGATATATAACGAGGACCTGATGATCGATATGGTACGTCAAGTGAAATCGAAATACGGTAACAAGATAAGATTGGAGATGAAGATAAGAATTCATGAACATACCACTCCACATAGAACTCTGACGTTATGTGAAAGGCTTTGTGCAGCCGGGGTCGATTGGATCACTGTGCATGGGAGATTGAAGACAACAAGATCGTCGTACCCGGTAGATTTAGACGCAATCAAATTCATCGTGCAAGGATTGAAGACGAGTGGGTACGGACATGTGCCCATTGTGGCAAACGGTGACTGTTTCAACGTAGACGATTTGCATAGAATTGCCCAGTTCACAGGTTGTCTAGGTGTGATGTCTGCTCGTGGTGTCTTGGCGAACCCAGCATTATTTGCCGGGTTCAACAAGTGTCCCTGGCATTGTCTCGAGAGATTCATCTTTCTGTGTGTGGAGATCGGCGGCCTGCCCATCCAATTGATATTACATCATGTGTACTGCATGTTGGAGAACATGTCTTGCAAGAGATCGCTGTTGAAACAGATCATGGGGTTGAAAAGTATGGTGGAGTTGATCCTGTGGCTAGAGAAACATTTCCACTTCCACAGAAAGAACCACCCACTCTGGGCCACCCAGGTGGAACTCCCATACAGAGACCAACCCAGCACAGACACCCACCAAGGCGCCACCACCCACTGAAAGGCCACTGGAAGTGTCCTTGGAAGGTCCAAAAATTCATCGTTTTTTTTTCCAGTGAAAAAAAAATCCACAAAGAAAAAAAGAATCGAACTTCTGCCGTTTGAAGAGTGTTTTGATTTACCCATCCCACCACCGAATACTCCCTCGGTATGTCCCTCTCGCAGTCCATATCACAGGTCCTGCACAAATGGAGGAAAATAATGAAAAAAATATCTGATGAGGCCAATCAACAATTTGATACTGATTCAGACAGTGATGATATCTCCATCAGTGACTCGAACAAGATTGATTCCATGTTTAACCACAACTCTACGTCAGAGGACTCTAAAAGATTCAAATCTGGTGGTAGTCGTCGTCTTGTAAATAACAACAACAACAACAACAGCAACAACAGCAACAACAGTACCACTAATAGTAATCACAATAAATTGAATAAGAAAAAATCTATACTTTTTCGTACAGGTAGAAAAAATAACTCTATTGATCCACATGCCAACCATAATACTTTAATAAATAATAATAATAATACCACCACCACCACCACCACCACAGTACAAACAAGTAACAAAGATGAATTAAATTTCGATAATTTTGACGTCGTAGAAGAATGTATCAAATTGAAATCAACCATAAAGGGTCCCTTCTACCATGGTGACACTTTGTGGGAAAGAAGAAGATCGTTATGGCAAGTGGATACACACCCGGATCCTGATTCTAATCCACATAAATTGAAATCTTTGCAAAATAGGAAACTGTTCCAGAATATACCGGAACAATACTATCATAGAGTATACAAGAAACTGGTAGTAGAGGATAAACCACTACGTGAACCACTCAATTTACAAGACGCTTTGAAAGTTATTAATTCAGGTTGGACAGAGACGAAAAAATGGGATAATGCTACTAGAGGTTTGGGCTAGATATCTCTCCTATATATATATATATATATACATGTATATATTTGTATAAGTATTTACACTGTACCTATCTATGCTACTTGCTATTTTGGTATGCCATGTCCAATGTAGCCTCTATGATCCTCAAATCTCGATCCGTTAACGCTACATGCGTCTGTATATCCGTATCATCCCGCAACAACGCATCGTATAGTTTCTTTAACTTGTTCACGGGTCGTACACATTTATCGTAGAATACCTTGTCGTGAACCTGTAACAACTCTACCACTTGTCGCTCTTCAATGATCCTCTTGTTCTCGTGGATCTCTTTCAACGTGTGTGACGACTCTGTGGGGTCGGTGCAACGCACTATACTCTCAAATACATCCTTCAATTCACTCATCACCTTATCTTATCTTTTCTTCACTATCTTATCTTTTTTTACACTAACTTAATTTTTTTTTACACTATATATAAAATAAAATATACACATATACAAAAATATCTAACACACCACGATCTAAGCCGTAGTCACAAAATTGATCACATTGGAACAGTATTTCACAATACTATCCAAAGATTCATTCTGTTGGTGTACACCATTCCATCTCTTCAACGCTTCTTGCAACTCTACATGTTCGTTATTCATATGAATAACATCTCCATGTACTTTGAACAACAAACTCATATAACCTTCATACAACTCACAATTGGTCTTTAGCGATGAACCATACGTAATAGCGTTAATGAACCATATCATCTCTTCAAATGGGGCAAAGGAATTAAGTGACCTGATCTCTAAATCAACAGCATTCACAGGTAACGAAACTAGATATTTTAAAAAATCATCATATTGGTGTGTGGCACTACCTTCCTTCAACAAGATGGTAAACTTGGATTCAAACCCACTACGACCACTAGGTTTAAACTGTTGTAATTTATCTTCTGCATCCAACTTTTGTGATTCAGCATTTTCCCTCTCTTGAATTTGTTCTGGTGTCTCAAAAATTATACCTTCTCTATTCGATGCCTCATCACCAACATCAGCACCATGTAATTGAAGGAAAAATGGTGTCTTTTCAGATTTGGTAATTTTTTCAGTAGGTCTGGAACGTTGTTTAATAATATCAAGATTTAGTAAAGTATTCAATTTATTTCTTGGTCCCAGGGACAAAGTTATCAAATCTTTATTGATTTGTGGTAATGAATCATATTTCTCAATATAATACTCATCATCATCTACCTCACTACTTTTATCTTCTTCTTCTTCTTCATCATCCAATGCTCCTGTTAATATCGTACTATTACCTTCCATGGAATTACTTGGTAATATACCTTCCGCAAAGTGCTCTTCATTAATCATCTTGGTGGACACTGATTTGAATTGGGCCTTATTGGTCCATATATTGATACCATTACCACTAACATGTGTAGTGGCTAATAAATCTCCATTAGGTGAAAATTTCAAATTGGTAATGACATTATTTAATTTAATACCATCAATACAACCACCAGTGGGTAAATCCCATGTCCTTAACGTAGAATCTAACGCAGATGATATGATCCAACGACCATCTGGTGAAAAATCAAGACTGGTGATTCTATTACTATGACCCCATAATTGACGTACAATTTTTTGTGTGAGGGAATCAATCACCACTATGGATAAATCATCTAGGGCTAAGGCAAACAAATCTGATGATCTATGATAAACCATTTGCGTAATCGGAGCATCTAATTGTAATTTACCTAACAAAGTAGATTTATTAAAATCATAAAACCCAACAAGGCCATCAAGCCCACATGAAACCATCTTACGATTCATACCATCTAGGGCAATACCTGTCACTGCTCTCTTATGCAACTTATATTTCTTCCTTAATATACCACTTTGCATGTTATAAATGACAATGCTACCATTGGATGAACCAACAAATCCAAAATTACCACATTGTGATATCGCAACAGATTTAACAAATCCATCATCAGTAGTGTCAAATTGCCATCTACCGACCCTCTTTGTAGACATATCCCAAGTTCTAGCAAATTTTTCATCCTTATGTCCAGTGATAACATTCTCCCAATCACCAAGACGTGAGTTTTCAATACACATCGTAGTAATTTCCGAGAATTTACCCTTCATCGTGGATCCACCGATACGATTACCATCATTCTTCTTATGTAACTTTTGTGAAAATTCTTGACTTTGTGCATCCTTCCTTAATGAAAACCCCCAAAGCGATTGATCCTTAGATGAAGACAAGATGAAATGTGATTCATTATCAGCAAATAAGATGTTTGTTGGGGGTTGTGAATGACCACCTCTAGAACGCAAGAATCTTGGAGGTTGTACTACGACTTCTTGATCTGTGGTGGATAAAGATGGATCGAATACATACTCTTTCAATGTGTTATCACCACCTGATGTCACGACAATGGGTTGACCATTTAAGAAACACGATTTGGTGATACCACCAAATGATTCTCTATGAATATTTTTCAAAACATGGATACGTGAACGACGATCCAGGTCATAAAAGATTAGATCACCTAATGTGGTACCAACACATAAATGTGAAGATCCATCAGTTCTAAATGAAATTGTAGAGATTCTTTGTTGTGGTACTGTAATGGTACGAATTTTCTTGCCCTTCTTCAAATTAAATAAAATAATTTCACCTTCCACTGTACCCAATGCAATTATATCTAACACTGGTGCCACTTCAGCTACGGTAATTTGATGAGGAAACTCCATGGAAGTGTATAATAATTTACCTGTTTTGACGTTAAATGAGAGAACGTTAGATTTTGTGACCACTACAATCTTATTCAAATAAGTGGGTAGATGCAAGATGGATACGATATCACCACCTTGTAACGCACTATTAATGGTAAATTTAGTGTAAAATTCTGTAGCAAATTTATCTTGAGAATCACGTTTCTTATAGATATAAACGATATTTTCATCCGTAGAGACACATAAATAGTCACCAAACACATTTAAATGTTTCACGGTGGCCAACTTGTTATCTATTTCAATAAGATGTTCTTGAATACCACGTTTAAAGATCCCGATCTTGTTACCAAACCCGGCGAAAACATGATGGAAATGTGTAGTCAAGCTAGTAATATTAGCATCAGTTTCCCTAGCGGAGACAAACAGTAAGTGTAAAGTATTAGCATCATAGATTTGGAAAGATCTACCGACACTCGTGACAATATAGAAAGTGGAGCCTAGGATCCCCACAGCGAATGCCACACCGTTGGAAACGTTACCCACGGTTCTGAAGGGTGCAAAAACTTTGGAGACACGCACATCGGCGGCTAAAGCGGCCTTGCGCTTCTTGAACACCTGCTCTTTCGTCATTGTTGTTGTTGTTGGTTGTTGAAATTTCGATAAATTTTTTTTTTCTTTTGCGATGAGCATCACAAAAAAATTGAGATTTTTCGAAGTGAAAAATTTGAGATTTGAAGAGCTCAAAGGGCAGTTTTATTTGGCTGTTTGGTCGTTGTTTTCAGCTGCTGCAGGGTCTGACGGGAGTGTGATTGGTTTGTCTGTGCAATGGAGGAGAAGAAACAGAGTGCTACGGTCGATATCCCGCAGAGAGAGCGCGAAGAGGACTCATTAGGAGTCAGTATCTCGCCCCTTACGTTGAACAAGAACGCTCAGAAGGCCATGGAGTCCATGGCACCCATCTTGGAAGGTTTCAATCCAAAGACCTCGAACAGTGAAAACATGTCTGTCCCCACGGGTAGCCGTTGCGAGTCAGTGGAAGATTTGAGTTTTGAAGCTAATTTAACCAGATCAATGAGTATGGATTCGCCCACAGCGCAATCTTTCCTCTTGTCTGGTGATCTGGGTAAGAAGAAAATAGTGTCGCCTTTGCAATCACCTGTCTCTAGCTCGTTGGCTGATTTGATCAATGACGATAACACTACTGGCAGTACCAATAACAGCAATAGTGTGAATTGTCCTGTGGAAGAGTTCACATTTAATATGAGCAATTTATCATCAGAGGCTGTTTCTGGTAGCGTCTCAGGTATCACAACACCAATGAATCTGGTTGTCAATAACTCAGCAACAAGTTCCACCACGTCATCACGTAAATCATCCACTAGTCAACCAAAGCCAACTTTGAAAAAAATTGGAAAGATTGGTGTTTGCGCCATGGATGCTAAGGTCTTATCCAAACCAATGCGTCACATCTTAAATAGATTGATCGAACATGGTGAATTCGAAACAATTATCTTTGGTGATAAAGTCATACTAGATGAAACTATTGAAAATTGGCCCACTTGTGACTTCTTAATATCTTTCTTTTCAACGGGGTTCCCCTTAGACAAGGCTATCGCTTACGCTCAATTAAGGAAACCATTCTTGATAAATGACCTAATCATGCAAAAAGTGCTATGGGATCGTAGACTTTGCCTGAAAATTTTAGAAGCTGTTAATGTCCCGACACCACCAAGATTAGAGATTAGTAGAGATGGTGGTCCTCGTGCAAATGATATCTTAAGAACTAAACTATTGGAATTGAATGTCAAAATTGATACAATAAAGGAACCAAATTGGAGAATGATTGATGAAGATACTTTGGAAGTGGATGGGAAACAGATGGTTAAACCATTTGTGGAAAAACCTGTTGATGGTGAAGATCATAACATTTATATCTATTATCATTCTAAAAATGGTGGTGGGGGCAGAAGATTGTTTAGGAAAGTGGGGAATAAATCGTCAGAATTTGATCCAACTATAACTAATCCTAGAACTGATGGGTCCTACATTTATGAAGAATTTATGGATACTGATAATTTTGAAGACGTTAAGGCCTACACTGTGGGTGATAAATTTTGTCATGCTGAAACAAGAAAATCACCTGTCGTAGATGGTATCGTGAGAAGAAATACACATGGTAAAGAGGTAAGATACGTAACAGAATTAACTGAAGAGGAGAAAAATATTGCACATCATGTCTCCAAGGCATTTTCTCAAATGATTTGTGGGTTTGATTTATTACGTGTAGCTGGTAAAAGTTATGTCATTGATGTTAATGGGTTTTCATTTGTTAAGGATAATTCAAGTTATTATGACTCTTGTGCCAAGATCCTGAGAGAAACGTTTATCCAGGCCAAGAAAAAGATGGATATGGAGAAAAGAATCTTGCCACAAATTAGGGAAGAAAAGAGTCAAAAATGGGTTTTCAAAGGTTTGGTAACTATTATTCGTCATGCAGACAGGACTCCAAAGCAAAAAATTAAGCATTCATTTTCATCACCAATCTTCATCTCATTATTAAAGGGTCATAAGGAAGAAGTTGTCATTAGAAACGTCAGCGATTTGAAAATTGTGTCAAAGGCATTAACTATTGCATTAGAGGAAAATTTCGAAGACCGCACTAAATTGAAACTACTTCATCATACTTTAAATAAGAAAATTGATTTCCCCGGTACTAAGATTCAGTTGAAACCAGTCTTAAGTAAAGAAAATGAAGTGGAAAAAGTTCAATTTATTCTTAAATGGGGTGGTGAACCAACGCATTCTGCTCGTTACCAGGCCACTGAATTAGGTGAACAAATGCGTCAAGATTTCGATCTTTTAAATAAAAGTATCTTAGAAAATATTAAAATTTTTTCATCATCGGAGAGAAGGGTTTTATTATCTGCACAATACTGGTCATCAGCTCTGTTCAATGAGACTGGTATAGTAAGTGATGAGATCAATATAAGAAAGGATCTTTTGGATGATAGTAACGCCGCTAAGGATCTTATGGATAAAGTTAAGAAAAAATTGAAGCCTTTATTGAGAGAAGGTACTGAAGCACCTAAACAATTCACTTGGCCTGCGAAAATGCCCGAACCATACTTGGTCTTGAAAAGAGTGGTCGAGTTAATGAATTATCATAAAAAGATAATGGATCATAATTTCAATCATGTTGACGTTGATTCATTTCAAGAAGTTTGGTGTTGTGGCGAGGATCCAAGCTTATTCAAGGAGAGATGGGACAAACTGTTTAAAGAATTTATGAATGTCGATAAAGCTGATCCTTCCAAAATATCTGAATTATACGATACCATGAAATATGATGCTCTCCATAACAGACAGTTTTTAGAAAATATATTTGATCCCAAGGAATGTTTGGAGTTGATTGATGTTGAATTAGAGACACATTCCTTAGTTGAAAAATATCCAATAAACGTGTTAGCTAAAAATAATTTCAAAATTATTGATACTCATAATTCATCAACCGCGGCAAGTTCCAGTAAGACAAGTGTTGGGTCACTGGGTTGGGTTCTAGAAAAGAGTAGTAAAAAATCCTCTGATGATGCTGAAGGTGGTTCCCCATTCAGAGCAAGTAAGTTCAAACATTTGCGTGAATTGTACAAGTTAGCTAAAGTTTTATTTGATTTCATTTGTCCCAAAGAATACGGTATTACCGATTCTGAAAAGCTAGATATCGGGTTATTAACGTCTTTACCACTAGCCAAGCAAATCTTAAATGATATCGATAATATGAAAAATACAGAATCACCGCAATGTGTTGCTTATTTCACTAAAGAATCGCACATTTATACATTATTAAATGTCATTTATCAAAGTGGAATTCCAATGAGATTGGCCAGAAATGCATTACCTGAATTCGATTACTTGTCACAAATAAATTTCGAATTATATGAAAGCACTGATAACACAGGCCAAAAAACACATTCTATTCGGTTGAAAATGTCTCCAGGTTGTCATACACAGGATCCATTAGATGTTCAGCTAGATGAGAGACATTATATCAGTTGTATTCCAAAATTATCCTTAACTAAACATTTGGATATGGATTATGTACAACAGAAATTGAGGAATAAGTTTAATAGAGTAATTTTACCATCCAGATTCACACCGGTTAATATAACCAGCCCGAATTTAACGTATCATCGTCCACGTAAAAATAAGATCAGACTGGAGAAACTAGATTCAACAGCGGATTCCTCTATGTCGAACGTGACTACTCCAGCTTCTTTATCGCATTCAAATTCCTCTGTAGGCTCTATTGACGACACTTTGGAAGGTACTAACGTGTGAAATAGAGTTTTCAAGTATTGTTTATAAAATTATGTACTTTATGACAAAATTATATAAAATTCACCAACTTCCAAACAAAATGTTATTCTTTTCGATCTGAAGACCTGCTGGGATTCTAGCCAAAATCCTGCTAAGTAACCCTTCAGTGGCCATCAAACAACATAGGGGATCACATTGAAGTGGAAGTTCGCATTTGGTGGTACCATACAGACGTTTATCATCAGAGAACAACCCAGCTTCTTCTTCCCAATAAGGAAATTCCAGATGGCGATGAAATTTGAAAAATATCGAAAATCGATGAGCTCACAACAACTTGGAAGCAGATTGATTGTAGATGACCAAATTGACCGCTAAGAAGGGGAAACGAAATATCCTGAAGACATTTAATGAACAGCTAGATGAATTCAGGAAAGTTATAAGAGAATCGGCCATGTTTCAGGCCTTGGTAGAACAAATAAACGCTCTTGAAATCTCAATTAATATGATACGATGCCTAGCTATCGGTAGCTTCACAGATGACTTCCCTGCTAGATATCAGCTTGCATTACTGTTGGAATTGTATAGTGCTCTTTCCACTGAAGAAAATAGGGTGACGGTTTCCATTTATGATCCCGTATTTACTGATGAAGATAAAGCTTTCATCTCCAAAATGGGCGATTCTTGGCTAATAGAAGAGACCAAACCACATTTAAAAGAAGATGCGAATCATATACTATATTTTTTACCACATGCACCCTTAGATCTAACAGAAAATATACTAATAAATGGAAGACCTCAATTCTGGCTAGCTAACAATATAATACAACATGTGGATCGATACACCAAGCTACAACTGCATGAAAACTATCCACAGTTAAGTAAATTGGTATCCTTATTAGAAAGCTCAAATGCTGACATGAATGGAACTTCTCAAAGGCTGAAAAATGATGCCAACAGTAACGATGGCTTCTCTACCGTCTTGTCTAAGAAAAAGAGGAAAAATAATAAATTAAGGTTAAAGCAAGTTGAAATCGATTACAATAGTATCGACTCATACTTTAGTAGTTGTAAGGTGCTTACTGATTTTGATAATGGACGTTTGTTGAGGGACAAACCATGGATTAACGCATTTTCAGATCTGACTTTTCATTTAATTGAATAATCAAACATACGGAAATGACTTGATGCATTCGAAATACTCTGTACTATACTCAAAAGAAACGCCTCAATAGAAACTCTTAAACTGAAACAATTTCTTTACTACAGAAGAAATAACTAACAGAAAAGTTTAATAAATATATAAAAGTGTATAAAGATTTTTTTTCATTTTATAAAAACAATGAGATCATATAGCATAGGAAATAATTATTATTTATCTTTTTTAGTTTTGGTAAGATTCCCAGTTATCTAGGATATTCTTAATCTTTTCGGAACCAGTAAGATCATAAACATCTTGGAAATATTCTTTAGTTAATTCAAATGGCTTAGCAGTTAAATTTGGAATATATTTATCAACCAATCTATCAACTTTAACATTCTCTTTCAAAATGTTCTTTTGTAAGAAATTCTTAAATGGTTTAACACCACTTCTTAAGTAGGAAGAATGGAATGGAACAGAAATACCACGTAATGGGATACAAGCAAAACCTCTCTCTAACTCGATTGGTTGTTCCTTAGCAATGGATTTCTTAGAGATTTCTTCAATGATTTCAAATAAGTGTGCTTCAACTTCTTCTAATGGCATATCTTCTCTTAATTTACTAATATCAATCTTTTGTAACTTGATAAAGTTTAATACGTTGCTTAAAGTATCTAAACCTCTTAAATCACCAGCGGCAACATATTGTTGATTCTCCACATTATGATTGACAATTTCTAATAACCAGCCAGTTTTCTTTGCTACCTTTTCGACGACATACATTAAGACTTCTTGAGTGAAAGTACCAGAAACTCTGCTTGGATTAACGGCAATCATACCATAATTAGATCTACCAAATTCATCTCTTGGAACAGCAACTTGCATAGTCATACCTCTATAGAAAACAACTTCAACAAGAGATTCAATTGACATAATATCAGCTAATGATGATAATGCAGCATATTCACCTAACGAATGACCAGCAAAAGCTGCTTCAACTGGAACTAAACCTTTAGCCTTCAAATCTTCAAAAGTAGCCTTTTCCATTAATGTTAATGCTGGTTGAGTAAATTGAGTAGCAGATAATAAACCAGTTGGAGCTTTGAATGTAAATGAAGTAGATGATTCAGTAATATCTTTGAATATTTTCTCAGTTTTAACCTCACCATCAACAATAGTTTCAAAAATCATGGATGTATAATTTTCTTTAATCTTTCTACCTTTTTCACCACCGAAATAAATGGTTAATTCGTTTGGATTATTTCTAACAATATCTAAGATAGAGAAACCATAATTTTCTTTGAAATGATTATCAGCTCTATCCCAAACCTCTCTAGCGACAGCAGAAGAATTGTATAAGTCCATACCCATACCCTGTTCTTGAGAACCTTGACCAGTGAAAACAAAAGTGGATACTGGTTGATCTATTTCAGCTTCACCAGTAAGAACGACAACATCTTCATCATTCTTCGTTTCAAATTGAATCAATTTTCTACCATTAATCATAGCTACATGTTGAATTGATGTCTTTAGTTGAGTATTTGGTAGAACCATGTTAACAAATTGACAGGAGTATGAACGAACTCTGGACGAAACACTATCAGCAGCACAGTTTTCAATCATAGCACGAATAGCAGCAGATGAATACATACCATGTGTGATAGTACCTGGTAAGTCAGCATAACTAGCAAAATGACGAGAAACATGAATTGGATTTAAATCACCAGAAACTCTACCATAGTTTTCGTTAGTGCTTGGAGATTGTGATTCTAAGGTAGTGATTGGAATAGCATTTTCAAGGTTAATTCTTTGTTCTAAAGTGGAACCATTTCTCTTCAAGAAATCAATAACTGGATTACCGTATGACTCACTAGCATTATAGTCAATAATACCAATTTCTACACATTCTTTGGTTGGTAATTCCATCTTAATGGTACCAGTACATTCAATAGAAGCAAAAACTTTAGCATCTTTGAAAGTAACATCAGTTTCAGTTTCGAATGATAATGTCTTACCTAATAAATCAATTTCCTCGTCATCTAATTGGAACCATTCTTTAGATCTTAAAACTGCAACATCCTTTGCTGATTTGATTTCCATTTGGTAAACTGGTTCAGTAACTTTTTGAAAAGTATTTTCAAAATCAGTGTATGAACCTCTGTAGAAAAAGGATGAAGTAACATCCATAACAGGTTTACCATCTCTGGATAAAGTACCGACGACTTCAACAGTTTTACCAGTTGGTAAATTGACAACAGATTTAACAACAGCAGAAGTGGAAACAACGTCACCTTCTCGTAATGGTGAAGCACCTGGAACCATACGATAACCATTTGACATATGTACCAATTTCAATAAGTCACCGTCAACAACTTCTGGGAAGATAGCTTTGATAATAGCTCTCCAACCAACAACAATAGCAAAATCCATTGGAGCTAATGATTTCTTACCTGATCTTGGAACGAAATCTTCACAGTTGTTACCAATTGCATTGGTAAATTCAGTGATATCACTAGCAGTAATCTTGAAATCAGCACCTTTAATAACATCCTTTGGATCAAAATCTAAGTTAAATGGTTCATCAATCCATAATTTCCAATATAATTCTTTGATACGTTTGTTACGACCTTCCATGATTTCAACAATTGGAGCAAAACCATCTTCAGGTTTGTAGTGGTATAATAATGGTAAAGATACTGGCTTGCCATCCATGGTTCTGTTTTCAATCAAATCCATTTGAATCAAATCTTCTTTCACTAATCTTACAGTAGCAGTAGCCTTTTGTTCACCTTGAACACGTTCAATAAGAGTAACAACAGTCTTAGTAGAATCGTTTGGATGTTCAATTTCAACGGTGACACGGTGACCTGGTCTGAAAACCTTCATAGCAGCATTAGCAGTGTACAAACTACCTTGAACAAATTTATCAGTAGAAAAGAAGGCATGTCTCCAGTCTCTCTTTGAACCAGCAATACATTTAAACCAACCAGTTGGTTCAGTGTCAGTATGACCTGTATAAATGATTTTATCACCACTCTTTTCAGCTGGGACATTGATTGGATCTTCACCACCAAAGTATTCAACAACTGGAATCTTGGATTCATCGTTATCATATTCTTCTTGTAATAAATATTTGATGTGACCATCGTGGATGTTACCTAATATATCTTTAATTGGTTCATCAACAACCTTTGTAAATTGCGCAGCAACAGGACCATGTAAGATACAAGTTCTTTGCACATCTTCGTCAACAACACATTCTAAACGTTCTGATTGCCATAAAGAATCCTTTTTGAAGAAAAGTTCAAATCTATCATCAAGGATTGGAACAAATGGAACTGGTTTTTGTAATGGATTCAAACACATATTAATGAAATGATCAACATCTTGTGCATTTAAGTATTGTTTCTTAGCAGCTGGATAGGCACCGAAAACGGCATCTAAGGCCTTTCGTGGAGTATTTAAAATACTATAAGATTGAATAACAGAGGTAGTTGGTTTATCAGTGAAACGTTCTTCAACACGACGTAAGAAATCACCTGTTAAGGTCTTCAAAGTTGGATCAATCCAATCATTGATCGACTTGATGAACATCAATTCAACTAATCTTTGAGCGACTTCTTCGTAAGTCATAGAAGTAATTTCACGCACTTCACCATTGACAGTTGGGAACCATGGTTTATGAGTATCAGCGTTCAACTTAGAAATAATGTAGTCTCTCTTAGCGTCTAAAGTAGCTTGTAATTTATTCTTTGGTAAGTTGAAGATTGTTTCATCTAGTTCCTTCCAGAAGACAACACAACGAGTAGCAATCTTATGAATGGGTTCACCCATTTCAGATTGGACAGTAAGAATACCACCAGTTGGCTTTTTGTAAGTTTTCTCCCATTGACTATCAACCGTACCAGTACAATCAACAATTGCTTGTTTTGCAGCAGGGGAAGTCTTAGCTTCTTTAGCAATCATAACTCTGGAACCTAATAAGAAACCATCATATGGCATTGGTGGATAATTAAATGCAGTGGACCATTGACCAGTCAAATATGGGTAAGTATCTTCAGCTGAACCGAAACCAGAACCAGCAATTAAGATAATGTTAGATTGTCTTCTAATCTTAGAATACATTTGCAACATTGGTGAATGGAAATCTTCATAAGAGTGATGACCACCAGCTCTACCACCAGTCCATTGTAGAACAATAGGGAAATTTGGATGAGCTTTGGCAATATTAATAACTTGAGAGATGGCATCAATGGAACCTGGTTTCAAACCTAAATGTGTTAAACCTAGGGTTTCAATATATTCAGTAGCAACTTCCATGGATGGGACACCAGCACCAATAGTTAAAGATTGAATTGGGTAGCCCTTACTTCTTAATTCTCTAATCAATGGAACACCCCATTGCAACATTCTTGGATTAACGTAGATCAAGTTGATAGCTAAACTGTAACCTGGTTTGATTTGAGCAACAATGTCATCAATAGCAGAAGTCATACCTTCTGGAGAGAAGTAACCACCACCAGCCAATTCAATTTGGTAACCAGCATTGATAGTGGCAGCGACAAAATCTGGTGAAACAGTAGTAGGAGTCATACCAGGAACCAACAATGGAGCTCTACCTAACAGTTGAGAAAACTTAGTCTTGACAAAAATCTTACCACTAGAGTTCTTGACTAAAGTTGGACGGAATTCAGTTAACCAGTTAGCATTAAATTTGATACCGTTGTCACTAATATCAAAAATTTCTTGCTTGAAACCATAGTCATCGTCTGGATTAACGTCTAAAGCGCCAGCGACAATAATACGAACACCGGTACCATCTTTGTTACGATGAGTTAAGATACCTAAACCGGATGCACCACCTGGACCAAAATCTAAAATATGTGTGGCATCAAAATTAGTAGCGGTTTCCCAATTGACTGGCAATTCGATAATACAATCAACAATTCTTTCATCAAGAGAGCCTTTATAGTTTCTCAAATCTTCACCATTGAAAGTGTCAAAAACGGGAATCTTGATATGTGATGGATCAAAATGGATATTTCTACTGTTTAAAGCTTCCACAATAGCGGCACGAGCTGGAACTAATAGATGTGAATGGAATGGAGAACTAATTGGTAAGAATCTATTAGTGAATTTCAATTTTCTCTCACTAGATGGAACTCTTGCTTGATTCAAACCAGCTGGAGCCTTAGCCTTTCTTAAAGCCAGATTTAAACCATATAATGATTGTGGTGGACCGGAGACTACTAAATTTCTGGCACCGTTAACTAAAGAGATGACAACATGCTTTTCAGCTGGTAAGTGGGAGTTAGTTTCATCAATATAACACTGAATTTGATCCTTAGTTAAGTTAGAGATGGTTAACATTGGAGATGGGAAACCTTCACCATTTTCGATAGAATCTTCAACAATATAAGGTGGAAAAGAAGTCTTTGGATAAGTTAAGTAACAATGAACACCAATGAAGAATAATAATGAAATAGACTTAGTCATGGTTTTGTTGAAAGATTCCCATGAATCAGCTTCTGCAATAGCAATGGCAGTGACCAAACCTTGAGAATGACCAGTGGCACCTTCAAAAGAGTCTCTTAATTGACCTGGAGTAAAACCTAATAACCTAGCAGTAACAGTATAATGAACTAATTGTATAACACCAATTAATGGACATGAAACTGGGATAGATAATAAATAATCTTGATCTGGAGTTTTCTCTGGTTTGTGTAACCATTCAATTAAATCAAAACCTTGAGTATAAACTTTATCAGCCCCTTCAGTAGTTTTAACAAGATCATTTAATAATTCAGCTACAGATTCTACAATATCTGACACTAAACTACCATATAAATCGTATAATTCTCTTAATTCTTCGAAAAAATCATCAGTATTACCCTGACCACCAAAGATTGCTACTAATTTGGTATCTTTATTCTTTATTGGATTGAAAAGGGTTGCCTTTTGAGAATGAATATTATCAATATCATTTTTATTAGCAATAATTATCGCATTTAAATAATTTTTCACTAAATTTTTAACTTTTTGAATAGTAGTTGGTTTATCAGTATCATTTGAGTTTGCAAGCAAAGAAGCAGCTAAAGAATGAATATCTGTACCAATCAAATAACTATTTTCAAATTCAGCTAAAGCTACTGTTAATACTTCATTAAATTGATTTTGATCATTATTAAAATCGACAAATGATGAAATATAGTCTAAGAATTTACCTAATAATTCAATTGAGTTTGTTGGTTCGTTATCATCTTGTAGAAATTCTGTTGGTTCAGGTAATGTTTTTTTGAATTGTTCTTGTAATTGTTGAGCAGCAAAGAAGGAAACATTTGGAACAAATAATTTATGTTCAATGGAACCATGTGTTAGAGTTAAGGATCTAGTAGCCATGATTAGGTAACTTATTTGGGATTTATAAAAATAAAAAATGTAAATGAATGAAAGAATGTATTTATTATTTAAAGATTTCAATTAATAATTAAAGATAATGATAATAATTAATGAAAAATTCTATCTGTGTGATTCCTTTGAAAAAGTAAAGTAGTGAATTTAGTTTAGTTTTATTTTGTGTTGTTTGAGCAGGATCTCAAGCTATTCTATGTTTTTTCCAATTCCAAAGAAAAAAGAGATTGTGTTGAAAAGAGATTCACTAACGATCGACTGAAAAATACTCAAAGCAAATAAAGTATTTATCTCAGTATATATATAATGATTATAATACACCAACAAACCTTGAAAGATTGATAGAAAACAAGTATTAAGTAAATAAATTATGATACAACTACGTGGTAAATATAGTTTTTTTTTCAACAGTGGGCGTTTACAACATCATTGGCGTAAATATTTCACATGCTGATTTTTCCGCACTTTCAGATAAAAATTTCACATGCAAGAAAACCGACTCTCAGAGCTGGCGGCCACGTGACATGAAAATTGATTTTTTTTGTGTCTGAAATTCGGCAATTCTTGAATGTGAAAAAAATTCAATTTTTTGTTTATTTTGTCAAACGGACAAATTGCTGGCAACGAACCAAAAGTGTTTTTTAGCTTTTGCAATTGAAGGAAAACCGACACTTACGACTTGGTCATTAAATAATAATGCAAAAATGACAATGTGTATATTTTATTTTTTAGTATGAAGGGGATCAGGGAAAAATGAAGCGCGTTAGCTAATTGCAACCCAACACAGAAAATACCGTAGAAACCCTAGATTTTAATTGAGATAGAGAGCAATTTGTCCAAACAATTAAGCAACACCATAAATAAAACCGACAAAACCAGAACATTTCACTGACATAAACGGAAAAACTATTTTAGAGTTAAGGAGAAATCCAACAATTTTGTAACTTCTAAAATAAATTGTTGAGAAAAAAAAAATTGGAGTGGATAGATTGCTTAGAAAGCACCTGAGGAACAGATCAAGTATGAAGTAAACTGAAAAAGTCAAAGGTACTGCAAATATTAACAAGTGTGCATATACTATACGAGTCTGTGGTGGAGTGTTCCTGCGAGTGTTTTTCAGAAAACTCTGACGGGGCATAGAATTGACGTAGCTAATTTATTTTCTTTTCTTCCGTTTAGTGCAATTGTTGAATCTTGCCGCCCATCGAATATCAGAAAGAAGTAAAAGAAAAAGCAGTAGAGAAACTTTCTGCTCGAAAAGCAATTCTTGATGCAAATAATAGAAACGTAACTGTTCCTATTCAACATTATTTTATTTGTTTCATTGCTATCATTTTTTCAGTGATACTCGTTTCTCAACTTGTTGCAAGCTGCAAAGTAATCCAATTTATATAAATAATTTCGAAAAAATATAATCTTCTTGAGATGATCTTTCTTCTTAGTGTTAGATCGATTAAATTCTCCCAAAGACAATAAATTATTTGCCAATATTCGTATAATATAATATAACAAAGATGTTGAATAGAAGATTTTTACTCTCTATTTCAATTTTGTTTACTTTCACCGCTTTCATCTTAGTATGTATTGCCACAGCCGGTTCCACTAAAGATTATAAACCAATCACAAATATTTATATGGGTGATGCCTCTATCAAACATGTTAATGTTTCCAAGATTATTCCAGAATTAGAACCAGTCCTTGACGTTTTAGGTAGAGCTTTATTAGCTGATGGTGCTAATTCAACTGAAATTTTCCAATCTTTAAGAGAATTATCATATACATCTGCTTTAGCTCCATTTGTTAATTTATTAGTTAATATGAAAAATATCACTCAATCTTTATCAGCTGTCACTGCATTAATGCCATTAGCTTTAACTGCTAGTGTGGGTAATACCTCCATTGAATTGAACGGTATTAACAGTTTATTAACTGAATCTAAGAATTCTAATGATACTAGAGACTCTTTGAAAACATTAATGGGTGAAGTTTTAAATAACACTACACCACAAATGGTTTCATTAGAAAAGACTTCATTTGTCTTATTAGATGATTCAAAGAATCCAGCAAATACTACTCAAAGTTTAATTGATTTAAGTAGTTTGCAATTAACTGATATGGTTCCATTGGCACCAGCTTTCCAATTATTAGCTGCTGCTGATAATGTCACTGGTACTTTCTTAGGTTTAGAAACTTTAATGGGTGCCTCCATTCCAAATAGTTTAGCTACTACCATGTTCACCATAATTCAACAATCTTTATCTGACAATACCACTGCTGAAGATATTAAATCAATTTTCAATAAATTATCCTCTATGACATCTTCATCTGAAACTTTACAAAAATCTAGTGCTGCCTTAGAAGATCTTTTAATATATGCAAAGAATCCAAATAATACATTGAATTATTTATCTGATATCGTAGATGCTAATTTAACCACTTCTGCCACTGCTAAATCTGTCATGAATACTATTTCAAAATTATATGATAATTCTAAGAATCAAACTCTTTTATTATCTGAATTAACCACTTTGACCAGTGCTGTGGGTGACAAAGATGTTGTTGCTGAATTGAAAACCTTAGAATCTGTCTTATCTGCCAGTACAAACCAATCTTCTGCTGTTTCCAATTTAGAAACTTTACAAAATATTGTCATGAATGATACTTCTAATAATAAATATATTCCATATTTATTTGATTTATTAGATGCATCTAAGGATCCAGCTGTTACATTTGCTTCATTAATTGAAATTACTAAATTTGTTCAAACCAATATGGCACAATTTACCCCAGTGTTATCATTAGTCGGTGCAGCATTAAGGACACCATCGCCAACTTCAAAACAAATTTATGACTTAACACCATCCATCTTAGAATTTTTACAAATTCCAACCACTTTCAGATTATCAATTTTCTCATTATGTCATATTGCTGAAAATGGTACTATCTTAGATTGTTCTAAACCTCATGCTGTGCAAAACTTAGACTTTAGAGCCATTATTTATTCAGCATTAATAAATTCTGAATTTAAGCCATACATTGAAACTTTGGACTTATCCGCTGATGATTTATATTTAGAAGGTAAATTATTAAAGAAAGAACATATGTATGTTCCAGCTGTGAAAGCTGTTTTAGCATTCAATATTCTATTTATTGTATCATCCTTTGCCATTATGTTATTTTTCATCTTTATGGCCATTAAGGATAATGCATTTAGTTTATCTCACTGGGGCTGGTTTGGTTTATTAACTTGTTCATTAGCATGTTCATTATTTTCTGGGTTAGCTGCCACTATTGTTTCTACTATGATTACCATTATCAAGTCAGGTACTGCACATGATAAATTTAATGTTGATTATACTACTGGTCCTGCCTACTGTGGATTAACATGGTGTGCCTTCTCCATTACATTTATCACATCATTAATTGTCGGTTACATGTGGCTATTACATTGGAAAGGTGCTCACAACGGTTCCTTACCATTTATTGGTGGTAAGACAGCAGCGGTTGAACCTCAACACTTTGAAAGTGATTCCACATCTGAAAAAGTTAGCAAATCTAACGTTATTACGCATGAAGAAAAAGTTTGATACTGATAATTTTTACTACTACTTGCACTTTAATTCTTTCTGGTTTAAAAGAATTAGACAAAATCTTAATTTCGTCTTTTTGTAATATAATTCAAATATCTTTCAATATAAAACGGTAAAACAACAAATAAGTAATTCTTTAATATATGTATATACCCCAGCTAACGTTATTTGATTGAGTTTGTTTCTATTTTATCCTATAGATCGATTAGTTTTGACTAGATGTATAACTGCTTTTTCATGATGAATATAGATGTTTATATATAGTGTATATGTGTATTGTATATTGTCAATAACAAAAAGGAAGTAAAATAGTGAAACGAACTCAAATAGTGGTGCATCCTAGTAGATTAGAGGTTTCTTTTCAAAAGAGTCAGAAACATAAACACGTTGTGGAGATCTAACAGCTCTTACTGAGCACCAGCACATGAAATTTAATAAAGATGCAGCAAATGCTGACCAACCTAAAGCTAAGAAAACGGTACCCAATGACAACTTAATACCGTATTCATCATAACTATTATTCAATTTGGTACGGAGGAGGATATAAGCAGCTGTATATGTAGCCATACTGACCACAAATGCAGCCATGCAGAAAAAACTAAAGAAACAACCTATCCAGTTCAATACCACTGTATGAATAACCCAACGTAGAACACATATTGCCAAACTGACAAACGATAATACGATACCGATCAATATTGTAATAAACCAACATTTGATCACTGTATCAATGTATGAAATTTTATCTTTCAAATTGTCTGGTAATACAACTTCAGCTGCTGATTTTACTATACTGAGGATTTGATTATCTTCGATGTTGTCATATAACATTTCCTTCAAGTTAAACTTTTGAATACCGCGTGGTGAAGTACAATTTGTTATGGTACCATTTGCGTTACCGAGACAGTAAGACCACAGACCCGTATTGATGAAACTTGGCAGACCAATAGAGGCCGGTGTAACACCATTGAGGTCCAAGTCTGTTGCACCTGTGACGTTTTGCAGTATGCTGTTGACTTTCAAGTTTGTCAAGTCTATTTGGCCCGCGTAGATGTGGTTCAATGGATAGTAGTTCTTGGTGGATCCTGCACAGGAGATACAGGACAAGACTAGAGCAGCTAGGGAGAAGAAGAACACGAGGAGTAGTCTGAGTGCGTTTGACATGTGGTAATAGTTGTGGTTGTGAGTACTCTTAGACTGACAGTCGTAGTAGTGGAGGTCTAATTCCTCGAGACTTTTATATTTTTGGAATGCTGCGTTACATTCCCGTTTCGGAGAAAGAAATGCTGTGCGGATTTACAAATGCAAAATGTGTACTGGAAATGTGGGCTCATCGAGGCTGGTTCAGTAAGAGACGCCACGGTAGCAGATAGGCAGAGAACAGACAGGGATGAGCGGTTTCTGCTGGGAGAGTGCTCAGATCGGCTCCTCTGGGAGACCCGTGCTGTTGGAGGCGGAGAGTGATGTTATCATGGAGAACCATGTAGGTTTGTACCACGAGAAGGCTAGGGTCGAATCGAGACAAGACGGTAGGCTGTTTCTGACCAACAAGAGACTCATCTACGTGGATAATGCAAACACGCAGACCCAAAGTGTGCAATTGTTTTTGCAAAACATAGATCACATAGAGTACCAGTCCAAGTTTCTGAAAAGATCAGCTAGATTGATTATATTCCTGGACAAGAACAGCCACGGGAGGAAGCAACCACAGCTGGACAAGGGAACTGCAAATACAAAATCTGCATGTTCTCAGGTAGTATCCACTTGGAGTTGTCCCATATGTCAAGCTGCAAACAAGACTAAGGGGAAGTTTGATGAAGGCAGTGAAATATGTCCACTTTGTGGTATAAACATCCAATTCGATATGGTCAAGGATAACATCCAGTATACAGACACAAATACGCCGACATCAACAACAATAGAGCAGGAAGAAGAAAATGATGACTTGAAGAAAAGTGACTCCACAGTTCCCTGTGACACATGCACTTTCCTAAATCACAAGTATATGAAATACTGCGAAATGTGCGGTTCTAAATTGAAATCAACAAGGACTAAGATCAAACTTCCATCTTTAATTATTAATAGCAACAACAACAATAATGGTAATAAGAATGATCTACTTGCGTTCCTTCAAATCAGTTTCAGGAAAAGTGATGGTTTACTTTTTGCACAAGCCACTGAAAAAATTTTGAATGATTTACAACTAAATTTGGCCAACAGCGATATCTTACTAAATCCTAACCTCAAATCGATCAACGGTGTAGATATTGTACCACATGAAGTAGTGCAAATAAAGACTGATAGAATTGATTTCGTGGGGATTAACGGTTTGCAAAAATTTAGAGAAACTCAATTGTTGAATAACGATATACTATTCAATGATGCTTTACAGGATTTAAATAAATTGATGTCATTGGCAAACTCTATTGAAAAATTGTACGCAAAGCAAAAATTTACAACTTCAATAAATAATAATAATATTCAAGATAATAGTAATAACAATAGTAATGACAACAACGTGGAAAAGCAAATTATTCATACAAATCTAATCGTGGATAGAGAAAAATTTTATGATAAAGATTTGTTTTTAGATGAAATTGCAAGAGAAATTTATGAATTTGCCATGTTTGAATTTAGAGATAATAATAAAAATTTATTGATACCTTTGATTGATTTTTATGTCATGTATAATAAATCGATGAGAATTGGTAATGGTCTCATATCACCAGAAGAATTGAAATTAGCATGTCAAAGATTCAATAAATTGAATTTAAATGATTTAAAATTATTGAAATTAAATGACAGAATCTTGTGTTTAGCTACCAAAGATTCTATCAACTTTATTCAAAATGAAATAATTCAATTGCTTAATGAACAACCAGGTTCAGATTCTTTCCAAATAACACAATTATTGAATAATAAATCTTCTACTGATCACAGTTACTCCAAAGATTCCTATTCAAATAATAATATTTGGACAATAGGTATCATTAATGAAATTTTAAAAACTTGTACCGATAATGGTAAATTAGTTATCGATAAACAAACAAGTGGTATCTACTATTTTGAAAACACTTTTTGGTTGTAAGAGAACTTCATCTTATTATGAAATTTACTTTAATATATATACAATACATTTTACATATCAGTCAAAGTCTTTATAAAGAAGTAGTACAATTTAACGATAGCCTTTAGAGATCAATTCACTTTCCAAACTTGACCAAAATGAACGAACAATCTCCAAATCTTTAAATCTTACATTCTTATCTACTGATATAGGTTCCACATCCCATTGTCTAACATTTTGTGGTACTTCATCTGTATTGAAATGGAAGAAATAACCTTTACAATGTCTAAATAGATCTTGTGGTTTGGACCATTGATAATTATTGAATTGCCATTCATGACCCGTAGTCAGTACTGCAACTACACGGTCCCAATATTCTGGTTTGGTAAACATTCGTGTATTATTCACAACAATAAACTTAATAGTTCTATTGATCTTATTGAATTTTTTCTCAATTGTGATTAAATCTGTCCCCATAGATATAGATAACTCACGAGGATTGATATAAGTGGAATCCTGCAAGAATTGCTTTATGTTACTAATGGTTAAGATAGATGACGTGGCTGATGGTATTAAGATAATTGGATCCTTGCGTTGTACATTGTTTTGCTTTCTTTGACCATTTGTTTGTTTCGAGATATGATTCTTGGAAGAATCTTTACTACGTAATGATGCCTTTATCGATTGTACTAATTTCAATTCCACATCTTTAATCAAGTAACCGAAATTGATTGGTTTCGAACCACGTAAACTTGAATTATGATCCACCAAATACCTTTCATTTTGTAACGTCTCCGCCAAAATTGGATCATTTTCAATCAAATCTTTTGAGGTCAACTCATCTGTAGTGGTAGCGACCTCGTGCGGTTTGTTATTCTGCAAATCTGCAGTTGTAGTAGTCGCAGTGGTAGTGATATCCGAGTGTGTCTTTGCTTCCAAGGAGGAACTTTCGGCGACAGTGGGTTCTGTAGCGGTCTTAACGCCATCTGTTGCAGCAGAGGTAATGTACTGAGACGTTTCAATCTCGTTATTCAGCCATTTGATCAGATCATTTCTTTGCAAGAATGAAATGTTCGTCAGTTTCTTGTTCTGACAATCGGACAAGTACTCTGCCACACTCATGTCCCTGCTGAGGTAGCAGTGCACTATGGTCCGCAACTGCAGTGGCTTACCATCCATAGTGAACGAAGTCATATCGTCTAGGTTGAACCTTATGTTTTCTACCTGTTTATGGTCCTTGTCCAGGAACCCGATACACTCTGCGGCCACAACGTCTTCTACAGCGGCACCTGCCGAGTCCTGCAGTTGCAAAGCCGCACCGCCCACCAACTGCGCCTTCAAAAGCCTTAAAACGTCACTCATTGCGGTTATTGTACCTATACAACGGTAACTTTCAATAGTACGATAAATTAAAAGTGGAAAATAAAATAATTTCAATTTTCGATGACTTCAAATTGAACATACCAATTGCTGCTTTTGACGTCTGTTTCCCCTTGGAATTGCTTGTTTTGGACTGCTGTAGTGTTGTATTTGCTGTAGGTTTAGTGTAGTTTGTCTTTTGTTACAGGGAAATCCACCACAGAATGGCTAAGAAAGGTAAGAAATCCTCTGCTAAGAATAGTGTAGATCCGCCCGTTGAGTCGACTGCTAAGGGCAAGAAGGGCAAAAAGAGTGGTAAGCAAGCTGAAATGACACCGGAGGAGCTGAAACAGTTGAAGAAAGACGACAGAAAGAAACAACAACAGGCTCATAGGGCAAAAGTTACCTCTACCACTAGTTGGACTGGTAAATTACCACATACTTTACTGCACGAATTGGTCCAGAAGAGGAAATGGGGTAAAGTGGAATATTCTATGAGACAGATCGATCATCAAAATGATAAACTTGTCGCTACTGCTATTCTCACCTACCTGGAACCTAAGACGAAAGAATTGCTAAAGATTAAAATGTTGGATCCACTATATGATAAAAGTACGGGTAAAGGTATATTAGAACCGCAAGAAACACCGGCAGAGGCAAGACATATGGCGGCTACGATTGCCATGTATCGTATAGCATATAATACAAACTTGCACATGATGTTACCACCTAATCATAAGAAAATTTGGTATGAATTAGATGATTACAGGAAGAAGTTAATAGCAGAGAAAAAGGACAAACTTGCCCTTAAATATTTTAATACAGAACCATTCCAGACTTTGTTACAAGATCGTAAGGATGCTGAACAACTGAATAAGGAAAGAGAGGCAAGAGCAAACCAAAATGAAAAGATTCAACAAACTACAATTTTGATCTCTTCTTCATCTACAAATTTGAAATCTAAAGCTAAACCAAATAAGATTGCCAAAAAAGCTGATACTTTTCATAATAGTTCGTTGACAAAGAAGAATCATCATCATCATAATCATCATCCGTTGGTCAGTTTCCCAAAAAAGGCTTGGGAAAATGCCACTATTATTGATTTAAATGAATCCACAAGACAATTAATTGAAGTATCGTTAAAATCAAAGATTGATTGGAACTCTAAACGGGTTACTGAAGATACCCTCATGCAAACAGAAAGATTACAAATAATGAAAAAATTAACTGACTTAAATTTTAGAGAAAATCATATCAAAGAGTCGTTGAACTATAGGGATCCACTTTCATTCTTATTGTTTAATTTACCTGATGATGACTTGCCCCCTTTCTTCCAAAAAAAATTAGAAGACTCACAAAATAAGATTGAAATTGCAGCTTTACCCTTAGCGACAAGAATGAGTGTAGAGCGATTAATGGAAAGTGGTGTCTCAAGGGATGAAGCTTTGTTTGCTTTAGAAAAATGTGATATGTTAGAAAATGAAGCTGCTGGTTTGATTACTGAAAATTTTATATCTTCACCTACTATTCATAGGACTACCAGCACTCCGGATTCAAATTCTATTGAAATTTGGAATCAAGAATTGGAAAGTTTGGTATCAATATATGATGATATAATTGAAGACATTCAGGAAGATGTTTCCTATACAATCGTCGTGGATAAATCTTTGCAAATAAAATTGAAAGTCTATAGAACAAATAATTATCCAAATAGCTTGCCCGGTGTAATTCTTTCCACGTTCAATAAGACTTATAAATTACCAAATTATATTAAACAACAGATACTAATTAAATTACTTAATTACATCACCGTGAACAATTTACTTGGAGATATGATGATTTATAACGTTTTTGAATGGTGTCAAGAGAATATAAAAGATATCATAGATAATCCTGGTCCTTTATTGACTCAGCTGGATCTAGCCAGATCTTCAAGCTCAATTAATCTTAATAAGGGTAAAACTGACCGAACCATTAAATCCAATTCCAAGAAAATCCGTAAGTTGACTGATGAACAATTACAGAAACTTAATGAGGAATACAAGCAAAGAATCAATTCAAACCAGTTCAAAGATATGCAGTTAGTACGTTCACAACTTCCTGCATGGAAAAAGCAGGATATTATTGTCAATTTAATTGAACAAAATGATGTTACTTTGATTACTGGTGAAACAGGTTCTGGTAAGTCCACACAAGTGGTTCAATTTCTATTAGATTCTTTGCAAAGACAAAATAGGAGTACTTCTATTATTTGTACTCAACCAAGAAGAATTTCAGCGATTGGATTAGCTGAACGTGTTTCTGATGAACGTTGTGTGAATTGTGGTGATGAAGTTGGTTACATTATTAGAGGTGTCAATAAGACGAAAAATACAACAAGAATTAAATTCATGACCACTGGTGTTTTGGTAAGAATATTACAAACTGATAAGGAGGTATTGACTAATTCTATTATTGTGATAGATGAAGTTCATGAAAGATCGATTGATACAGATTTGATAGTCACTTTGCTGAAAAATTTATTAGGTAATGTGCCAAATTTAAAGATTGTACTTATGAGTGCCACTGTTAATGTTGACGTTTTCAAAAAGCTTTTCCCCAATTTAGTCACTTGTCATATTGAAGGACGTACTTTCCCTATTACAGATCATTTCTTAGATGACATTCTTCCCACCTTGGATTTCAAGATCAAAAAAACGAATAAGAAGAACATCAGATATTATGATGATGATATTGACGATGAAGACACCGGTATGGATGATGATTATTTAACTCCCGGACCAGATTCAAATTTTTTCAAATCAGGTCAAATTAACTACGATTTACTTTGTCAAGTTGCCATTCATGTGGATAACAAACTACAAGATGATAATAATGATGGTTCCATTATTATATTTTTACCTGGTATTGCAGAAATTGATAAATGTTGCAGAATGTTGAAACAGCATGATGATGTTGGAAACTTTGTAGCACTACCACTTCATTCTGCTTTAACACCAGAAGACCAAAAAAAAGTCTTTAGAAGATACAACCATAAAAGAAAAATTGTTGTTTCAACTAATATTGCTGAAACTTCTATCACAATTGATGATTGTGTGGCCACAATTGATACTGGACGTGCCAAGACTATGTATTATAATGCAAGAGATAACACTACAAGATTGAAGGAATCATTTATCTCCAAAGCCGAATCCAAGCAACGTAGAGGTCGTGCTGGTAGAGTAAGAGAAGGCTTATCTTTCAAACTGTATTCTAGGAGACTTTATGAAGAAGATATGGTTGAAATGCCAACCCCAGAAATTAAACGTGTAGCATTGGAATCATTATATCTATCTGTTAAAGCCATGGGAATAAAAAATGTTACCAAGTTTTTAGCATCTGGACTTGAAAGTCCACCATTGGAATCTTTGCAAAAAGCAGAAAGGATGCTTACCACTGTTGGATTGTTAGATAACAGTGATTCATCGTTGACTGAGTTGGGTAGATTTATTTCTTTGATGCCCGTCATGGATAGTAAGCATGGTAAGTTACTTATTTATAGTATCATATTTGGAATGACGGATATTGGTGTACTTATAGTCTCTATATTAAGTGCAGGTTCTTTACCATTTATTGGTGGGGGGGCTGAAAATAGAGATAATATTAAGAAAGTGTTATCAAAATACAAAAATAAAGGTGATTTATTAGCTGTTACCGATATTCTCCAACAGTACTTGAATTTGGAAAACAAAACCGACAAGCGTTCATTTATTAAAGATAACTTCTTGTCATACAATAAGATAAGCGAAATTATGACATCAAGAGTACAATACTATTCAATGTTGAAGGATACAGGTTTTTTACCCTTCACTTACAAAATAAATGAAACCAGCGAGTTAAACAGAAATAATGATAACATTAATCTAATTGAATCTGTATTGACTGGTTCGCTTTATCCAAACATTGCTCGCGTTCAATTACCTGATCCGAAGTTTTTAGCTACAAGTTCAGGTGCCATTGAAAAGGATCCAGAGGCTAAAAAAATCAAATTCTGGATTAGAAATGAAGAATACATGGATAAAATAAATGAATACAGAAGGGAGAAAAAGAATCGTGATGATGATGAATCATTCCCCTTACCTCTATCAAAGGCCTTTATTCATCCTTCCTCCGTTTTATTTCAATCTAAAAATGTCGAATTAGAAGAAATGAAATCATTGAAAGAAATTGGAGATCAGATAAGTGATAAATATACATCTAAGAATCCATTGTTGAAATTACCCTTTGTATTATACAACACTTCACATTTCACAGACAGATTATGGTTGACTACTATAACTCCAACTTCAACAATATCACTTTTACTATTTGGTGGGCCCATTGCTTACGATGTCAATGGTACCACACATTCACCAGGTATTATTATTGATGATTGGCTGCCTATCCGAATGTGGTGTAAGAATGCAGTGTTAATTAAACAATTGAGAATTCAATTAGATAATGCTATCAAACTAAAGCTGGATAATCCTAAGTACTCTGATGCAGTTAATGAGGACATTAGATTTGCAAGTGATATTTTTGAAATTGTTGAGGATGTTATTGTAAAAGAGACTAGAACTTAGTTATTATTTATAGAATTATGTACATTATACAAGTAGATAGACTTAATCTATGAACTTTTAACCGAATAAAACAGTTCATGAAGCTGAATGTTACAAAACCAAGAAATAGGTCTTGAAAGTTACGTTATGATATTTTAAGTGTATGTAGGACAAAAAGATTTTTTTGATTTGATTTTTCATCAAAGAAAAAAGAAAAAAATAAGGCCGTTCGTAAATATAATAATAGTACAGATGATCATGTATATTGATCTGGAAATATATGTTGAAAGTTACTAGGATGAAAGTCGTGATCGAAAAGTTTTGATATTAAACATAAATATATGAGAATACCAGGAAAAAAAATAATGAAGGATGCGAGGTTCGAACTCGCGCGGACACCGTCCAACAGATCTTAAGTCTGCCGCCTTAGACCACTCGGCCAACCCTCCATACAAATTTAGACGTTAAATTAAAATTAGAGCCAAATTATATATAGTTAAATTGGTCATGTGATTAATTGTTTAGGCTGCAATGGTATAGTTTTAAAATTCAAAGGGTAGCAAAATTGCGATACTTTACCAGAAAGCTTTCAAGGTATTCAGTCATTGTTTATAGATAATTTTGACAACTTTCATTATGTAGAAACAGGATTTTTTGATACAGATAAAAAATTATCCCTTCAAAAAGTGGAACCAAGTAAAAGACATATTAATAGTTTTTTATTGCATTTTGAGAAATTTACAAACATAGCAGCACTAAAACAATGATCTAAAAACATAAAACATATGCACACGATTTAATATTAATTAAGCTTCATTGTATGTTTGTATGTATGTATATGTGTATATATATGATAAAAACCGTAATCATTTTTCCATAAGAATAATTAAATTTGAAAGTTTGGCCTTAGGTATTTTCTTGCCAACTCAAACATCATATTGTAAAGTAAGACTCTTAGCCACTTCTGTAGTTTCAATGGCGTTTTTAAATTCTGTAAAATTCAATTTACCATCACCATCTTTATCATTTTCCATAATGGTTCTATCCACAATCTGTTGTAACTGTGTATCATCTAAATTACTACCCACCATTATTTTCAAAACAATAAATAATTCCCCATTAGATATGAACCCATCTTTATCAATATCATAAATCTTAAATGCAAACTGTAATTTCTCATCCTTACCTGAACGTCCACTAAATATACTCAAACCAGTAATAAATTCTTGGAAATCAACATCGCCTGAGTTATCACTATCGAAAACCTCCATAATTCTAGTCGCCAAGGGATTCGATGACACACCGGGGATAGACATAAATTCATTTTTATCAATGGACCCCGAAGAATCACTATCCAGTTTCATAAACCTTTTCCTGAGTCTTTCAATCTCATCACGATCAAAATTTGTATCCTCTAACAGATCGTCTACGATTTTGGAAGTTTGGCCACCCATTTAGTTAAAGTCTTTGTTAAATAATGGCCCTCTGCAATAATGAGAAGTAAAAATTGTTAAAAAATAAAAAATGAAAAAAAATAAAAATTGAATTTATAAAGAATTAGTTGTTTTACCGTTAGTTAACCGTTGTATTATTATTGAGAAAGTGGATAGAAACGATACAACAAATATGTCTGAATTACCTTTGAATCTACTGAAACTGAATTTAGACGAAGTGATATTTGTCAAATTACGTGGTGCACGTTCCATGGTGGGTACTTTACAAGCGTTCGATTCACATTGTAATATTGTCTTGAGTGATGCTGTGGAGACGATATATCAGTTGAAAGATGGCGAATTGACCAATACTGAGAGGGCCAGTGAGATGGTTTTCATAAGAGGAGATTCAGTTACGTTGATTACGACACCAAGTGATGACGAGTAAAGTTTGCATAGTGTATGGTGCAAAGTTGTAACACTCACATGTCTCCTTAAAAACAGATTAAACTAAGTAACAGTGTAGTCATATATCAAATAAATAATTAAATACGTACGGAATAGATAATCAAAAGAAAAGCATATGCATTTTTTCAAATAAATAGTACTGTATATATCTATACTATAGGTAGGTAGAGCCAAGTTACATGAGCGTTTGCAAAGCAAGCTCAATCGATTTAACACCTTTCAATAAGTCTTCTTCAGAGATCACTAAGGGTGGTGCTAATCTAATAATATGATCATGAGTGGGCTTGGCTAAGACACCATTTTCTTTCATCATTAAACATAGATCCCATGCAGTTTTACCCCTTGCCTTTGCTGGGTCAATAACAATAGCTGTTAGTAAACCTAAACCTCTTACTTCAGAGATTATACCATTTGACATCTCCTGTAATTTGAGTAACTCCTTTTTTAAAAGTTTACCCAATTCTGTAGCACGATCAGTCAACTTTTCATCCTTAATTACACTCAATGCTTCAATGGCCACCCTGGAAGCTAAGGGATTACCACCAAAAGTGGAACCATGAGAACCAGGAGTCAAACATAACATTATATCCCTAGAAGCTAAGACAGCTGAAATGGGTAAAATACCACCACCAAGAGCTTTACCCAAAGTGACAATATCTGGTTTAACATCAAAATGTTGTGAACATAATAGTTTACCTGTCCTACCAATACCTGTTTGAATTTCATCACAAATGAATAAAACGTTATGCTTCTTACATAATTTTTGTACATTGGAAAGATAATCCATAGGTGGTACCACAATACCAGCTTCACCTTGAATTGGTTCTAATATAATTGCGGCGACTTTATCACCTACTTTGTTTAAAGCAGTCTCTAAATCCTCAATATGACCATACCTAATTTCTTTACCAGATGCTGGATTAACAGCCGTGGTATTCTTTAAGAATGGACCAAAATTTTTCCTTGAGTCCTCCTGATCAGTAGATAATGAAATAGCACCAAATGTTCTACCATGGAAATTACCTTGTGCACCCAGTATAATTGCTTCATCTTGAGGAATCAATTTTTTCTCATACCCCCAACGTCTAGCAATCTTTAAAGCTGTCTCTACAGCTTCAGCACCTGTATTCATGGGTAAAACCATTTCATAATCGAAGAATTCAGTGACAAATTTAGCAAATTGTGCAAAGATATCATTTGAGAATGCACGAGATGATAATGTTAAAATATTGGCTTGATCAACTAATGCCTTCACGATACGTGGATGACAATGACCTTGATTTACTGCAGAGTAAGCTGAAAGGAAATCTAAATACTCGTTACCTTCTGGATCCCAAACATGAGCACCCTTTGCCTTATGAAAAACTACTGGCATTGGGTGATAATTATGGGCAGAATATTTACGTTCCCATTCGATGGTTTGTTCACTGGTAATATGCATTGTGAAAGTGTTTCTTGTGTCTTGTTAAAACTTTAGTGGTTGTAAGAATTTGAATAGATATATATAGATTATTATTACCCACAAAAATAAAACTAAGGAAAGTGGAAAACCCAAAAAATGCAGCTATTTATACTGACACCAAATTAATTTAAAGCGGTGATTTTAAGGGAAGGTTACTACGATTGACAGTTTTCCACTTCAATTTCCGTCAAGGTGTCCTACGATGATTGGTGGGAGTGTCGTATCGCTTGTAGTTGTTGTTAGCGTCTGTTCACATGCTGTCGTGTGATACAACATAATACAATACAATACAGTAACTTCACCACTTTAAGCACAACTGCAGGCGAACTTTAACCGCTTTTGGTTTCCCATAGCGGAATAACTGAGGGTTTGTGTGGAAGCCGTTAGGGCTGGTGTTAGGGTTCGGGGTAGATCATTTTTCTAGGGTGTGGAATTTCCAAAAGAAGAAAAAGAAAAAATCTTCGTTTCCAATAGCAACCAATTTTTCTTTCGTTTTCATAAACGAAGTTTTTGTTTGGTATACAAAAGACAATAACCAAACTGGTGGGCTAAGTTCAAACAATGATAAACAGAACCCCTACTAATAGAACTGACAAAGATGGGAAACCAATAAACATGCAAGAACTATTCAAGAGACAAAATTCCACTGGTTTAGATCAACAGAATTCTACCGTGAAATATGATTATCAAAAGGAATTACAAACTGTGGGTATGCGCATAAGACAAAGAATTGACCAAGGTTATCAAATACCACCAACTGGTCAACCAAAAATGCCCAGTATGAATACAAGTCATAGTGCGGACAAATCCCCATCTTTAAATCCTAATCATAATATAAGAGACTATGCTTCTATAATTGTACCACAATTTAGATCAGGTTCTGATTTGACACCATTATTTGAAGAAACAGAAAATATTCAATCAAATAATTGTAATATCAATAATAGTAACAGTGACAGGAATAATAATTCTCAAATCAACACTACTAATTTCAATCAAGATGAAGAAGATGATGATGATTTGAGAAGAAAGAGAAGAGTTCAATAACTATATTATAGATTTTTTTCATTAATTTAATACCCTAAATATACTTTTGTATACTTTGTAACATTTATAGATTTATATATCTTATGGGATCTTAATATAGTTTCATACGATTAATTATAGAACATAACCATTTCATTGCCTGTAATGATCTCACCGTTTGCATCTGATTTCATTGTGTTGTACGGAATTTCTTTTTTTTTGGTGCTATCTTTTGATCCAACCAATCAGCATCAATTAGTTGTTTTTTATTATCTTATTTACTTTGTATTTAGGGGAAACTAGAAAAAGAGAATTATTTAAATGAGAATAAATATTTTTTCTTAATCTTTTCTTTCCTTGTTTTTAGATTATGTTTTTATCTCAAGTTCTTTTATAGCCCTCAAAGTTATTTGATTCTGTGTAAGTGAGTTGACCAAAATCTATATTAATTGCGATTGCTATGATGTTACTTAATAACGTGTCTTATTTATATGTATCAGTTAATAGAAACTTGAATAATTAGCCGCCCAAAAAAACAACCAAAAAAAATCACGTGCCTTGCAACGCATGATCCACGTGACTAAAAAATCCAATAAATTTTTTTTTTTCTGCATAGAACAAAAAGGCTACATTCTACTGCTTGTTACCGATAATACCCATATTCCTTAAAGCTGTAATAGTACTATTAGCACCTTTAGCATCCTCATTCTCATTATTTATTCATTCTCTAATTTATTCATTCTTTCTTCAAGGTTTAATATTTTTTTTTTCATTGATTTGTCATTTATCCAATTTACAATTTAACTTTTTTTTTTTGCGTTTTTGTGCTAATCCTACGTACTTAAATTACTATACATTCCCACCCCAAGTCTAATCTAAAGAGAAATGGGTAATAATGATTCCAAACTACTGAATATTAATAATAATACAACAAATAGTGATTTCAATCTTAAGTTATATCAATTATGTCAGAAGGATATAATACCGCTTTACATAGACACAGTGCTTAACTGTAATACTAATAATTATACTACTAATCCTAATCCTAATCCTAATACTAATACTAATACTAATACTAATACTAATACTAATCCTGATACTAATTCTAATAATACTACTAATACTTCCAATAATAACAATGACCTAGACAGTCAGACAACAACTGAAACAAAACTTAATCCGTTTTATGACTTCATCTTTGATGTTAATATTGATCAACTAAACAGCAAAATCTTACTATTTTTCATCAATTGTAACTTGGTTAATTTTATTAACCTTTCGAAATTTACCATCATAAAATTAAATACTCTTACAAATGGTATAATTAACGATTTGAACGTCCCAAGATTTACAACCAATAATAATATAAGATTAAAATTAATAAATTTACTAATATCCTTGTTACCTGTTTATTATCAATTCATTATAGATCTCAATTTGAAACATGGTTCAAAAAATTTTTTATGTGAAGCAAATTTTGATAATGATGAGTTTTTTCATTTGGAATTCCAAAGGAAAAATGTAAATGATGTCGATATACCAAATTGTTATATTTCTTTATTAATAAATATTTTACTTAAATTGTGTTTCACCAAAAATTTCACCCTGTTAAACAACTCGATTAATTATAACACAAACATTACCAATAATGTGAATAATAACATTGAAAATGAATTCGATTTGAATCAATTATGGGATTACTCCTTGACAATAAATCAATTTGGTAAATTTAATACTGATAATGAAATGGCAAATTTAAACAATTTAAAACTGATCAATTTACCTAATTTGGATTTGAACAGATTACAATGTTTAAAATTGCTATTGACTTTATTTTCAAATGATTTATACAAATCAGAAACTAAATTATCAAACATAAATTCCCATTTTATGCAACTTTACCACAACAGAGATAACGTGCAAATATTAATCAATTTATTTTGCTCTATTGTAAACATTTATTGTAATTTTAGCAAAAATATTCAAGTTTCTGATACTATGTTCAATAATGTAGATAATAGTAAATTGAATAATATTAACTCGCATAATTTTGATTTGGGTACTAATGACAATTTTTATAATACAAGGCAAAATTACTCAATTATAAGGAAGGAATTGATGTTAAACGGGTTACAATTTATTAATCTGATTATGCTTAATGCTAGTAGATTGATTAATAACAATGAACCAAGTTATAGCCACCTATTTACCAATTTTTTGCAAAAATTCTTGGTTAAAGAACATGATCTGAAAGTAGTATTAGTGGCCATCACCAAAATTTTCAAATTACCAGTGGATATAGCAATTGAAAATGAATCTAATATTCTAAGTTTTAATGATAAGCATAATACAATAACAACAATTGGTAAGAATAATTCTCCAAATAGTTTTTTCACGAAGGAATTTAGTAATCCATCTATACCTACTAATAGTAATACAGCATTAAATACTAATTCTAATGGAGCAAATATTAGTGAAAATGATGATAATTCCTTTCGTCTACCGATTATCTCAGAGCTTTTTTTACCAAACCTTTTATTTTTACAGAATTTGATTAAATTTAATGACAATTTTGCGAATTATTTTATGGATAGATATTCAAATAAATTTATCATATTTGCTATTTATTATATCAAGTATTATAGTTCTGTGGAAAAATTTTCTTCAACGATTATACCAATCTTCCATAGTCTAATAATTTCATTGACGTCTAATTCTTTGGTACTTTATAAACTTTTACAAAATTTTACAATTAACTATTATACAAACAAGATACCAAATTTTTACAAAGTATTGAACTCTATTAACATTAATCATTTCACCTATAGAGATTTTGTGGTCATTCAAATATCTAATTTTATGATAAAGGATATCAACAAGAAATTGTTACCCAATAAAGCCCTTTTTGAAATTTTGTACAACATTTTACCAATCAATCTAGATATAATTGATAATGATTTAAATTCTTATTCTCTTTTATCGTCAAATAATACACTACATGATAATTCCAATGGTAAAGTTTCATACACTGCAGCTGTATCTTTATTAAATTTGTTGACTAAAATTTCAACAAAAGCATATTTGTCAATTTATGGTAATACACTTTTCTTCCAACATATTAATCTTGGTACAACAAATAACAATGGTGGTCGTGATAATGAACACATGATAAATTCAATCAAATCTAATTTATTACCGTCATGGAAATTAGACTTTATTTCATTATTATTAAGAGCTGTTTTATTAAGTATAGTGTATTACTATGATGAATCAATTAATTTATTATTTCTTTTATCAAGACATCAAAATTTATTATTTCAAATAAGGGATTCAATAAATTATATCAATAAATTAATTGAGCAGAATTCTAATAATAGTAATAATAATTATGATAATAATAATACTAATAATAATGGAACCTTAATTTCCAACATATTCTACGATTATCTTCTCAATGATGCCACCATACTAAATGAATTGAAAAGAAATGATGTTTTAGTGAGAAAATATACTTCTACCATTTATTCCAACAGCACTGAGAATTTATCTGAGTCCACAATCCTTGATAATAATAACAATAATAGTAATGAATCGGCCAAAAATATTTTTTTTTGCAAAACAGTTGAAAAGGATACTGGTGATTACAATGATGATTCAAATTTAGGAATCAATTTTTTCCTTAATGATAAAACTAGCAGTGAAAATACATTGACAAATTATTCTATTACTGCAGTGAAAACTGATAATAATACCCAACATAATGATAACTCAACTAAAAATATGCAAATATATGAACATTCAGATTACACATATGATCACTTTTTCGAAAATGAATTTATTGATACTAAATTCAATAAAGATTGGCCAATTGGGTTGAATGAAAATGCCAAATTGAAACATATCAAACATAGTAACATGTTATCCAATTGGACTGGTTTAGAATCACTAAAATTATTAATCAAGATTGTGAAAATTTTCTTGCTTGAATTTCCAGAAATACCCAGGACCACTAAGAATAATGAATATTTGAAATTGATTGAAAAATTTGAATTGTATAAGAAAACTTTTTTTGCCAGAATAAGTGATGAGTTACCATTATTTATAAGAGAACGAGATTACCCAGAAAGGATTCAATTCCAATTACAACGAATTGAGTACGAAAATTGGCTTATGAAAGTTACTTGGACGCATATTTTCAATACACATTCATTTACATATGATAGAAACAATGAAGAATTGACCAATATTTTGCAAAATTTCAAATTGATCAATGAACAAGAAAAGGCAAATGATAAGACGATGAAGGAGAATAATGCTCATCCCTTACAAAAATCCACTGGGGGTAGCTCGAATAATGCCACACCCAATTTACCATATTTAGAGAGATGGGCATCAAATACGTCATCGTTAACACGCACACATAGTAATAATAGTTCAGTCTTAAGTTATTTCAATCAAGATTATTCATCAAGTCCCAAGATAAATAGTGCTGGTGAAAATTTTACTGTTAATGAGAAAAACAGTAAAAGAAAGACTAGTAGTAATGGTTCATCATTTCTTGGATTTTCATGGCGTGGATTTAATAAAGATAATGGTAGTAATGATGAAATAAATGATGTGATTTTAAAGGATGGAAATGTTGATGATATGGACGTTATCAATGAGTTGGATCCCCTAATGATTTCTAATCCTGATCGGTTTGTTTTGGATGAGAACTTAATAAAACAGAATATTTGGGCTAACACTGATATTAAATTGTTTAAGGTAAAGAGAGAAGAGAGGGAGGAATTTTCCTTTTTAGATTTGACGTCTTCTTTATTGAAGAAGTTTAGGTTTACTGGTACAAGCACGATAGATGGCACCGTTAACGCAACTCGTAATTCCATGTCATCACGTCCTTCCGGTTCTTTCAGAGGATAAACTGATGGAGACTTCAATTATTGGTCTTTAAACTATACAGACTATATATAAATATAATCAATCATGAACTATATGGGTGCATTGCTTGGGTATATATACGTATTATGGAAATGAATTAGTATCTTTTCTTTCCCTTCTTTTGCACTAATTCGAACCCATCGTCGTCGATAACTGGTTCTGGAACTGTGTGTGGTTGTTGTTGTTCTTCTTCCATGTCTACGTCCATATCTTCTTCTTCTTCTTCTTCTTCTTCATCGTCGTCACTACTGACCACTTCGTTAACTTGCACGAGTCTGGGTTTACTGGCCCAGCCGTTACTTTGTCTCTCGAGCCATTTGGTGTACAGTGTCTCTGTGGTGGAGTAGTTGCCCACTGCACACTCTGTGTACAGGTCGATGATGCTGTTGGCAATGGGCGCAGCGGTCCCATCATCTACGTTAGTGTCAAACTCGTCCAACATGGCATACAACAACGTCTCTTCGATCAACGCAGCATCAACCACCTTATCGTCTTTGAACAGTTGTACGACGATACCTGTGATCCAGTCTCTCTTCTCTGCAGAGTCTGGTCCACCCCATGAGTTCGCCACAGCGATGTCTAGGGCATCCCAGCTGTGTACCAACATGGAAACACCCAGTTCAAAACGAGCCTGATGTTTCTCGTCTTCAAACTCCAAACTACGTTTTGTTTCCGGAGCCTCTACAAACTTGCACTCTTCTACAGCCGACATGTCTCTTCTTCCTCTCGGTGGGGGTCTTGTCAGCGGTGGTGTCGTTGCTGAGAGTTTCTTCGTTTTTTCACCTCATCGATTTTTCATGAAATTTTCAAAGGTAAACAAAAACATCGAATTTTGTGTTTGAGGCTTTCTACGCGAATGGCCTTTGATTGAGGCTTCGCTGAGGGTTACTAGGTACGGGGAATACACACACAATTACACAGACAGCTTTTCTCTGATTTCAACATGAAGGATCCGTCTTTGAATGATCTCCTAACGAGACAAAAGGACACAGAATCCTCTCTAGATCTGCTAATTACTCTGTATGGAAAGATCCTTACAGGAGAAAATGAAACTGTTGGCTTGAATATAGACACAATTAGACACGACATCACTGAGTGTTTACAGAACTTCATATCTATAAATGACTCTTTGATTGCTTATGACGGTATCTTGAGATCACAGATGGATAAATTACAGAATGCTAAGTTGCAGATTGATAAATTGGCTGGGGCTCAGGATGTCTTGGAGCAACAGTTGTCAAATTTGAATAAATTTAGTTCAAAACATACACTAAATAACAGTGAGTCTACTAAGGATAAAACTGATTTGACCACTATCTTACAAGAAAGTATCGCTGAAAACAAATACAAAAGTACCTTGAACAGATACTTACTCTTGAAGGATAAACATGATAGTCAAGATATACCCATGTCCATTGAAAGTATCAACGAATCAATCTCTTTGCTAAATGATGCGGACAGCAATATCTCAAAGGAGATTAAGTTACTGCAATCTTTTCTTAACCAATTATTGGATGATCAAAAATTGATCACCACTGAATTAAGAAATAATAAACAACTAATCAATTCGGAAAGAGATAAACTTCTCGGTCAATTAAATGCTATTAACAAAAGATTAATAGATATCTTAAACAATATTGGCTTGCCCATACCACAAACTAAATCAATTTCAATAAAAGATTTCCTATCAAATTTATCTTGGTCCATGGATAACAACATCAAAAATAGCATGAATAACATCATCACTGAAAATAATCACATGATACAACATTCTACAGAATTTATCAATCTACAATTGCAATCATTAAAGGAACAATTAACCATTAAGAAAAGCAATACCTCAACTCTTATCAACGATAAGTCATTTTGGTCAGATTGTGTGTCAAATATCCAAAATTTTGAACAAAATTTACAAAATATCATCATTAATCAAAATATCAACACTACCAATCCAGATATTATTGACTTGATAAGAAACGAAATTTTTTATTTATCAAAACAATTGAACTTAACTGATAATATCAAATTGAAAACACTAGTGCAAACAGATATAAAAGTTTTAAATTTGGCTATAAAGGAATTATCAAACACTCAGGATACCATTCCAACTACTGCTAACAACAACACTGCTAACAACAACACTGCTAACACCAACACTGCTAATAGATTTAGATTTGGCTCATCACAACAAGATTATACGGGGAAAATTAACAACAGTAACAACAACAACAACCCTAACAGGAAAATGGAATAAAAATACTCATCTTTTCTTTTAATATTCATAGACACGTATTTTGCTTAATTTTATAAATGGATATACAGTGTATACAGCATATATATATATATATATCATACGTTTATGCACTTATAGACCTGGGATGTAATCATCGTTTGTAGAGTTCGTTTTATTCTCTTTATCCTTTGATCCTTTCTTATCTTTATGTTTCTTATCCTTCAAGTCACTTCCTCCTTTGGAATCTTCCTTCTTTTTCTTCGATTTATCCTTATGCTTCTTATTGGATTTCTTGTAAATTTTAGATTGGGGTTTGGGCATATCCTTATAATATGGTAATTTCTTCAATTCTTCCGGTGTAACAATAACAGTCGCATCATCTGAAAATGATATATGTCTCCCATTACTCTTGACTTCCTTCTTCTTCGTCTTATCATTAATATAAAGATTTGGTTTCTTCTCCAATTCACTATTCTTGTCCATCATAACATTCGCATTATTACCAAAGATTGATGATTTCTTCTTAGTTCCAGTCACTTTATTAACCGCATCATCATCAATTTTCTTCCTTTTGAAAACTTTCTTCTTGATAAATGGCGAAGAATCGACACTGGTACGATGACGTTTCACTGGTACATGATGCTTCAGTGGGTCATATTGATCAGATTCTTCTATTGATACTCGTGCATCTTTATTTTTGTGACTAACGGATTCAATAGATTTGATTTCTGATATATTAATAGGTTTCATAGATGGTGGTCCATTTGAATTAAATGGCAGTTTCGAGGCATTCAAATTAGTTGGAATTTCAGTTTTATCGTTTTTAGTCTTGGGAATATTTGACACTGTTTTAGAATCTGTACTCTCAATTTTCGCTGTTTTATTAGCACCACTTGATTGAATCGTCTCCTTGGTATGATATGGTACTAAAGGTTTACGATAGGATAAAAATCCAGGTTTAACTTCTTCAATACAATTTCTTTCCCTTGCGTCTTCAATCAAATTATTCCAAAGTTTATTTCTCGTTAATGATTTTTGATGACCTAAAATCCACATACTCGTCTTAGCTCTAGTAAATGCCACATTCATACGTCTAAAATCTTTTAAGAAACCAACACTTGATTTAGTTTCATCAGCTCTAACACAAGATATAATGATAATTTCCTTCTCTTGACCTTGAAACCCATCAATTGTATTAAAATCAATAAATTTATTTATACTACCACCAAAATATTTCGTAAATTCTTTCCTCATCCTTATCATTTGCTCCCTATATGGTGAAATTATACCAATCTTACCTGCAAAATCAATTTTTTCATCATATTGTTTAAATAAGTTATCAATCAATTCTAATGCAATCTTAATCTCTTCTGAATTAGTATATGACATAGTCCTTACATTTTGTTCTTGTTTACCAGTGACAATATCGAAAAATTTATATGGACCCAATGATGGACTATTATGCCATGGTCTCTTATTCACAACAGCCATATCTGGTCCATCTCTAAGTTTGCCACCATAAAATTCTCTAGATGGAAATTTACTAATCGCTGGATGCATACGATATTGGACATTTAATAGGTAAGGTATAGTATTCTTGGTCATCCTGACAAATAATGATTGATTATACTTGAAATTACTTGCTGCACCTGATAAGACTGTGGGTGGTAATTGATTAGGATCACCAACCATTATACAACGGGTGGCACCATAACGTAATGGTATAATAGATGATAATTCAGTACATTGACATGCTTCATCAATAATAACAGTATCAAATTTAATACCTAATGAAACTAAGACATCATGAGCAGATCCTGATAGCGTAGAACAAATAATATCACTTCCTGCCAGAATCTGCATTTGGGTATTACGCCTATGTAAATCTCTACTTCTATAGTTGACTGAATTTCTTTCACGAATTTCATCTTTTTGTTTACCCATTTCATTAATTTCTTTACTTAATTTTCTAACCTCTAATTGAAGTTTGGCAATATCTTCATTCGATAGCTTACTACTAGGTGAGCCATCTTCTGAATTTAATTGATCTCTCAATTGTCTTCTTTTTGTGACTGCTGCATTGAAATTTCTATCCAATTCAGGATTTTGTGTAAATTCAAAATCCTTCTCACCAAGTTTTCTTTCTACCAATTCTTCTAGCGTTAAATCTTTAATTGCAGAATTAACAGCATCTGAACGACCTACACGCACAATATTAGGGCGAAATAAATTACCATTCTTGTTGTACAAACCGTCTTTCAAACGTAGACAAATTTCATCTACAGCTGCATTACTTGGTGCACAAATTAAAACTTTCTGCTTCTTTAACATTCGTTCTAGTGATTGATTGGAATTAGACTCATTTGGAAATTTAATAACATTTTTTGGTATAGCTTGTCTAGTTGAAAGGAAATATCCGATAATACCTAAGATAGTTTTAGTTTTACCTGTACCTGGTGGACCTTGAATTAAAGAAAACCCTTCTGTTATGACTGTATTAACAATTGCTTCTGCTTGGGATGTATTTAACTTGTAATTGTTCTTCACTAATTCTACTTCTTCTTTTGGAATTCCATGTGATGGGGATGGTCTAGCGGTCAAAATTTGATTAACTAAATCATAAAATTCTAAACCCTCTAACGTTTGATATTCTCTTTCAACAGTAGTCATTTGCATCACTTTAACAGCGTGAATTTCCGCACGTAAAGTCAAAAATTTAGCAAACTTATGATTTCTATGAATACGCAAAGTTACATCCACGGCGTTTCCCTTGGAGTATTTCAATGAACGAATCTTAGCCAAACAAGTATGTTCAGTCTGTTTAAAATCATTCGAAGTTAAACGATCCCCAGGTCTATATGTGGGTAAGAATGCTAGTACAATCAAGTCAGATTCACTTACACCAGAATCTTGAAGCATCTGTTTCGAGACTGATGTATAAACTTCATAAAAATCTGATACAGCCGTCCTATTACCAACAACAATACTAAATGGTTTGTAATCCTCTCTATCTCGTGCTGAACACAAACCTTGCCAACATTCCAATAACAACAAAGGTTTCATGACTTTGCAATAATCTCTCGTCGATTTAAATTCATCAGAAATGTCAGAATAATCATTAATATTTGAGTCATTTGGATACTCATTATTTCTAGTATAATCCCATTTCAAAATCGTCTCGTAAAGCGGGTTCATATCAATATGTAATCTTTTCCTCATATATTCTTCCTCCATCTTTTTCCTTTCAGCAGAGGTATCTTTTCTAACTAATTTACCATTGATGTCCAACGTTTCAATCTGCTTAGATTTACTTTTAGCTGTCGCAAATAATTCTCTAGCTGACTCAATGTCCACTTCGTCATCACTCTCATCACTACTTGATGCATTACGTTGCATTGTAGGTTTTGTGTTAAATACTGACGAACTTGGTGGATGAATAATTCTGTTATTCAATAGATTTCTTCTTGTCTGTTCCATCCTTGACATCGCTTTTACAGGAGCTTTATGCAATTGAATATTAGTAAGTGGTTGATAGGAACCAAATGCAGTAATTTTAGGTTGAGAAGCTTTAGGTCTCGTCATCAAGGAAGAAGAGGTTGCTTTTCTTTGCAAGAAATCCGCCTTACTTTCGGAAGCAGCGTTTAATTTACCACCAAGATTATTTGGTTGCTTCACCTTTTGCTTAGCTAATTGTTTTTCCTTATGATAAATTTCTGCTTCCTTTATGACACGATCTACAATCTCGTTATTGAATAGTCTTGCCTTGGAAATAATTTCATAAGTTTGATTTTCAGTTAATTTATTAGAGAATTTTTTCGATTTTGAACCGTACCTTGCCATTTGTTCGACCAAATTATCGTCAAACATTTTATTTTTTTCTTTGGCTAAATCAGAAGTGGATATAATCAATTTAACACATGAATCCAGTAATTCCTCATCACTTAAACGAAGCCAATACAACATGTTTTTGAATGTTTTCAAGATATTATCAAAAAGATCAATTGATGTATCATCCAATATATCTGAAATCTCTCTGAAATTTGCAACGAGGGATCTACTTAAATCTAAAGTGTCTTTAGTAAAATTTTCTAATTCTGAGTATTCATATTTAGCAGCCCATTTTAATGTGCATCTGTAGATAGTATCCAAGAAAGTCCAAAAAAGTTCCCAAAATTGTTTAAATGCTTCATCAGTTTCAGAATTCTTCAAAGTTGAATAATTCGATAATATCCCAGACACTGGATCATTGAATGCACTGACTATATCCATCAATACTCTTACGGCTCTGGGACATGGTTCATAAAATTCACAAATGCAAAGTTGTCTTAGTACTGCATTGATTGCGTTAATTTGGTTACTAAGTGAAGTTTTCATTAATGCTTGTATACCTTCTAGTCTACCTTCCACATCAAATGTCTCGTATAAAATATTAGTTGCTGATTGATATAACTGTGTATTTGATGAGAAGATACATGACCAAAAACTTTTTGAAGCATCTTTATCAGCTAAGATCAATGATAATTGTTTCGGAAGAATATCAGTGAATTTATCCATTAATTTTGTTACGAATTTCAAAACAACTTCCACTGTTTGGTTATGTTTTACAATGATTTCAGATTTAGACGGTATGGGCAATAACCCATTGATGTTTCTTAATGATATTAATAATTCCTTGGCTAATAATGGTCCATCATGGAACGATGTCAGATCTAATTCATTTGACAAATTTTCTAAAAGATTTAAAGGCATTGGTAAATCACTGATTGTTTTACCAGCGTACAATTTGAAAGTTCTTTGACAAAGCAACAAGATATCAAAATCGATACATTTGGTCAATACAATCATTGCAGATTTAGCTACTGATGAGGCAGAATTACCTAAATTTGGATAAAACTCATTTGGATGAGTAGCAGATCTCAAAACGATACTTTGTAATAACGGATTATTTAACAGAGTTCTAGAGTCTGTCTTAGTGAATAATATTGTTTGAAAATTTTCATTAATGTATAGCTGTTGTCTCTCCTCTTCAGAAATATTCAATACTGCGCATAATAAAGCAGTGGAAGAATTCATTAAACATGCCTTTGGTAATGACTTTAAAGTTGGATTATTTGCAATAATTCGTAAAAAGGCCATTGACACTTTTTTAACCATTTGAATTCTTTTTGAAACGGATAGTGAATGATAAAATGGTAAAGTCCATGATAATAGGTCTGTCACAGATCCTTCAGAAAAGAACCTTTCAATTTCATTTGCCGGTAGGGGAACATTTTCTAGATTGATCAAAGTAGTTGCAAAAATGCTATTTTCGAAAATGTTATCTAATATGTTATGGAAAGTGAATGGTTCAATTCTATCCCAAAAATCTGGACCCAATCTGTCTAAGAAAAATTTCAATGCACGTAATAAGATACTTAATGGTTTGTTAAAGACATTTTTGTTCAAATGATGGTACCAAAGGATGAAAATGGACTCAATTGGATATTTGATATTTTGTTTCAATGACTCGATATTTTTAGGTACAATGAAGTATTCTAAGAATACATCAGTTTCAAAAATTTTAAAAATGGGTAAAAATCTCATCCAAAATTGTGATATTATTGTTTCATTCCAGTTTGTTGGATTTTGCAAGAAAAGGAAATGAAAGAAAATCTCCTGTAATATATCCGCGGTTAGTGATTGGGCATTTATGGTGAAGTTATTCTTATGAAACCTTTTCAGAATACTTGTGGCCCATTTAATCTCTTCAATGGAACCTTCACACCAACAATAAATTATTCCAGGTAAGAATATCTTTATACCTGATTCATGATCATAGTTCAATAATGCATGTTTGCTATTATAAAGGTATTTGAACAGGACATCGAAATAATCTTTCAAATTTTTGTTCAATCTTAAAATATGTGGGTTGCAAATTAGTTCAAAAATAGCCATTTGCAAATTATGATTAATCTGTACAGTATTTTCCACCACTTTAATGTCACGTATTACTGGTGCTAGAGATTCAATTCTCCATTGACACACAATATCGTTAAATTTCGAGACATGTTCATGTGGTACATGTCTTTCAATGGCGAAATGTTGTAACATTCTACATTTCCCTCTAGTGAATTGTAATACACAATCTTGACAAGATTCTAAAACTGGATTAAACTTGTTCTTTAGCCAATTTACAGTATTTTGTTCAGTGAATGAGAAAACGGTTAAACAAAAAATTGCAATGGGTTGTACAGTAGGGTTACAAAACAAATGGAAATTATTTGGTATTTCGGATAGGTATTTCAGTAATTCACCTAGAATTTCAGATTCTACAATACCATTGTTATCACCCGAGTAAATTTTATCAATAATTGTTTTATATTGTTTACCTCTTTGTATCAGATCATCATTTAGTTCATCTGTGCTGGACATTATTACAAAAATGTTTTTTTTCGTTGGTTATCAGGAAGCTTGATTAATAATTAAATTCTTTATTTTTTCGTCTCTATGGAAGACCTTTAGTTGTTCGTAATTTTGGTTCTTATTTCTCGCAATTGATCGAGAGTTCTTTTTAGAGAATGTATCAATTGAACAAAGAAAAAAAGCTATATATATATGTGAAATGTATAATAAGAAGTTAAAACCTTTCACGGTGAAATGCAAATAGTACTTATAATATAAATAAAAACAGAAATGATCACTATAATAAATAACTAATTTCTGTGTGGAGTCTCAGTGAAACAGACGCTAAAAAAAGGTTTTAACTCTGTAAAAATTGCTCACAACGATACTGCAGTGGCAAGATCGATGTGTACAAACTTTAGTCTTGATAAGAACAGCCTTTAAAGTAGTGAGAAAAGTGTCAAATTGAGTTACTTTGATCAGTTTTTTTTTCAATGAGATCAATTTTTTTTCAGTTTCCACACGTCACGTGCGGCGCGTCGCGTCTTGGAGGGTGGACCTACTTTTCCTACGCTGTTTTCTGTGCACCGCCTAATAGCATAGGGTCATTACATGGATACAAAGTGTTATATACTGTTGGTGAGTGAGTCCGTACTGGTGGGCCGTACTGGTGGGTGTGTGGCTAGTGTTTGTTCAACAGTTGCTCTACTTTGGCCTCCAGTTGTGCCAATCTTTCGTCCTTCTCGAGGTTGGCCTCGGTTAGCTTAGTGATAACTTCCTCGAGATGAAGCACCAAGATAGATAGTTTCTCAACAGATTGCTTCAAAGTCAAAGATTTTGCACCAGCTGTATTGGTGGTGTTTGTGGATTGGGAAGAAGAAGGTTCTTGCTTTTGGGCTTCCTTTTCTTTGGAAGAAGGTTCTTTCTTTTGAGCTTCATTTTCCTTGGTAGAAGGAGCTTTGTTGATTCTATCAGTGGCAATTGAAGTGGGTTCAGGTTTGACTTCCCTCTTTTCTATCTTAACCACTGGTTTGACAATATCCTTTGGTTTGACAACATCAATCACTGGAAGTTTATCATCGTTCTCAACCCAGTTAGTGGATTGCTGTGATGGATCTTCTGCATCATTTGCTGTATCCAAATGTGTAGACTTGTTTAACAATTTGTCCACTGAACTGTCTGTCTTTAAAACATCACCTAGTGGAGCAGGTGGAGAGTTTTCTTTAACAGATGAGGTAGTATCATTAGTAGTTGCTTTCACTGGTTCAGGGTTTTTTTTAACTGGTTCCTGTTTTTTCACTGGTTCATCATTTGCTTCTTTTGTTTCAACTGGAGCAGTAGTTTCCATTTTTTTAGATTCGTGTAACTCTGGTTTAACACCTTCAAAAACAGCTCTCATATCTACTAAAATTGGACCATTAACAGTCTTACCACTAATCCATTCTTCAGCAGTTAATGCTGGTTCAGATGATGGTGCATCTGGATAAATATCATCTTGAAATTCTTCAGATCTTCTTGGTACATAAAATGATACAGGTTCAATTCTTTGGTCTACAACAGTCTTGAAACATTTTAATACTTCATTTTCTTTCAAATTGACTAATCTCTTAGGAGCAATGGCAAAGCCTCTTTGTGGTTCAGTGGATTGAAATTCAGATAATTCAAATAATTCATCATTTTGAAACTCGTAATATCTAATATTACCATCACCTTTACCAGCTAAATAAAGAATCTTGTTACCATCATCAAAAAATGGCATTAAGATACCAGAAGATTGATCTACGGTATAAAATCCACCTAGATCACCTTTCTCCAAATCGAATGCATCCCATATACCAATTTGACGATCACTCAGTCTAGAGAACCCCGTGGTGGCTAATCTATCTGAATTACCTAACCAAACGACTCTTTGGTTCTTAGCACCTTGATGTGCCGTTCCTTCACTAACAATTTTACCCTGGACGATGTCCCAAACACGCAATCTCTTATCACGAGCCACAGTGGCAAGATGAGACCCATTATATGAAAAGGACATTGAAGTGACCATATCTGGATGAGTTAAAGTGAATACGTTTTCACCAGTCTCTACATTCCATATTCTCACGGTGTAATCTAACGAGGAAGAAGCCAAGATATTACGTGCCACTGGATGGTACAATACATGACCGACTTTCCTCTTATGACCGGTTAAGAATTTCACTGGTGCGATATCCTTAGGTTCACCATTTTCGTTGGTGTAATCACGGAAGGAGTAGTCTTCTGGAATGTCCCAAATGGCAATTTTCGAATCTTCCGCAGAAGATGCAATTCTACAATCATTGAATGGATCAAAATCTGTATCTAATACCTGAGCAGTATGACCTCTGAATAATGGTACTTGATCAGGTAATTTCCCGACTTCGTGGATGGGGATAACAGCAAATGCACCACCACCTGAAGCCTTCCAATTGACAGAGATAAATTTACCATTAGTCTTTATGATGTTGGAGTCCCAGGCGTTGTTGGTTACTTTAGCATTTTCAAATTGAAGATCTTTCTTGGCGGCCTGACCAAAGACGTGTCTGTATTTGGAAGCACGAACAAATTTGCCACTCATTGTAGATTAGTTGAGCAACAGTACTGTAATTAGTGAATGGAACAAGCAAACGATCTGTCAGGGTTAGCCTGTGCGTCCTATTGTCTTGAAATTCTGCTTTGTTTATAAGAATTGTCAGTTGTCCTTTAGTGAAAATTGGAAAAAACAAAAAAATACTAAAATTTAATGCTACTCATGTTGATCTCGCAGTTTGCTTAGTTTTGTAAATATTCATATACACATATAAATACACATATGTAGGGATAGATCGAGATATAGAGAACGATGATTCGGAAACTCTGCAGAGGGTTCCGGGACAACATAAAGTCTTGCAAGTGTGCACTTACTCTTCACTGAGACAGTCTATTCTTTGGCAGTGCAATCAATCAAAAAGCTTTCAAAGTATGTATGCAGTGGTCATTCAAAAAAAAAACTACAAGACACAAAATACTGCACTCACTATTCCCTTACATTTTTTAATGTATGCGGGCTAAGTACTAAATAGCAACACTTTACCCTTCTTCTTGCTCTTCTTACCTTGAGTCTTTTCGTTTTGCATTTTGTTCATTAACATTTCAGCAAATTCGTCGTTCTCCTTTATCGTTTTCTCATCAGTTAACACATCCATGGGAGTTCCCCAAATTGTTGTTGTCTGGTAACCTTTCTTCCTTTTGTTATTAGTGGCCATGTCACTCTCTGAATCGTTGTTGATAACACCACGTTCTTTAGCACCAGATAATGAATTTAACACTATGGAGGAATTTCTTAAAGAGTTATACTCTACAGAACTCTCGTGGGACGGATAAAAATCGCTATTTTCATTACGATAAAATGCAGCTGTTTCTTCTTCTAATTTGGCCTCATAAATTTTCTTCAATTTATCCTCTTTCATTTTCTTCTGTTTGTATTCACGAGATCTTTGTCTTAATTCGGGCATGAATTTCTGATATATTTCAGTGGGGATAAACGGTATATTCTTCCAATCTAGATCGATGAATGCAATCTCGGTACCCCAGGGCAGGAAACTCATATATTTATAACGACGAATAAAATTTTCAGTGACTTCCATATCGTAATGAATATTTTCAATCTCAACATTTATCGTCTCTGGGAAATCAGAATAATTTTCAAAAATACTCTTCATTATCTTAACATCTAATGAGCTAAGAAAAAATTTTGTAGATTCATTGAAAAAAGTTTGATAAAAGAAGAATGAATTAGAATCGTTTAACGACGTGGGATGCGACTTAGATTCAGATTCGATTGAAGTGGTCTTATTTTGTAAATCTTCCAAAGTGATATTATGCAAGGCATTATCTAATTCATCGATATCATTAGATAAAATTTGTGTAATTGCTTCATTAATCTGTTCGATAGCGGCATAAGAATATTTCCCATCATCATTGTACAAAGCTTTATCAATTTCGAATTGTGTCTTTATCGATTCAAGATCTTTATTTAGTAAATCTAGAGTAAAAGATGTATCACATTTCAAAATTCGTGCATATTTACCAATTTCCTTGAGTGTAACGTTGGGAAAATTCCCCACTTTCTTGTAATCCAAGTTCAATCTAACCGGAAGTGGTAACATGGAATCATGTGGTCTGACCATTAATTGAAACTCAATTTCATCAATTTCCGGCTTAACCTTCGATATCATATCCCTTTCATCAAAAAATTCACTATTCTCTTGGAAGATAACGTTTTTAACCCTTTTCGGTCTGATGATATTATTACAAAGAGGGCATTCTTTTAATGTTTTCTTCTTAGTGAAAACTTGATCACTATTAGTTTTTTTCTTTGTAGGTTCCTCTATGGCGAAAAAGTTAAGCAAACAGGCATAACAGAAGATATGACCACAAGTAACCATTCGAGGTGCCACAGGTTCTTCACAAAGACATATGGGGCAGTTCTGTCCCTTAGGAACCATAACGGCAACAATATTTTCATCTGGTATCACGATATTGGGATCATTGTCTTGTAGTTGGTAATCACCATTTTGTTTCACTAATATTCTATAGTTAACGTTAATAAAGGAGTCACCAGATAAATTGATATGTTCATCTTGAAATTTTTTCTTTCGATGTGTCTTTTTCTTCTTATGGGATAAATTATCGTCCGTCCTCTCCACTTCTGGCAAGTTGAAGTCAAGCAAATGGTTGATAGATATTTGGCTTTTCTTACCCTTGTATTTCAATTGTCCATTTGTCAATTGTTCCTGAATGGATAAATCGAAATTTTGTGAAAATGGACTATTTTGTTGTCTTCTGTGTTGACCTTGCCTATGATGCCCTTGAGTGTTGTTAATATTGCTACCCTTGCTAGGATTGTTGTTCCTCTTGTAGTTTTTCACTTTATTGGTCTTCTTCTTACTCTCGATCACAGAGTCCCTTGTGGTTTGCGAATCATCGACTGCCTTTTTAAGACTTGAATCACTCATTACAGGCAACGAGTGTGACGGATAGTACCTGCGTGTGACCAGTTACAACCAGGCTAGGCGTGTCCCACAAGCAAGCTGTCCTACCTGCCCCACCGCAAAACGAAATTCGATATTTCAAATCTTCAAGTGGCACATCGCGGGGGTTACCCGCAGCTCATCGCTAATCCACTATACCAGGCAGATGAGGTGACCGCCAGTCACCAGTGTACCCTCTGTACGTGGCCCAGTGTAGTTTCACTCCTCCTGCGGTAGACAGGTGTCCATCTGGGCAAATTTCCGCAACATGTCTTGCACCACCATGGGCAAACTCATCAGCAGATGAACAAAATGGGCATAGAAGGGCACTTTCAACGTCCCTCTGTACCCGAGATCTATCATCTCGGCGATCCTACTGGACAAATCCAACACGTTGACAACTGGTGCAAAGAATTTCCTGGGTGGCTCAAAACCTTGGAACATCTCAGTGTCCAATTGACCAGTCAACACCAGTAATGTTCTCACTTTAGATCTCTTTACTGCGGAATGGGAGATCTCGAACGAAAAGGAATTATGTAGACTTATCAAAGCAGCCTTCGAGGCAGCATATGCACCAATTTTTGCTGGAGATACCACTCCTAGAGTACTGGCAATATTAACAATATATAATTGTTTAGCATTCTTGGTAAATTCTTGCATCAATCTCAGCGGACTGTAGCAGTTTACCTGCATGATTCGAGACAAATATTCCAATTTTAATGATTCTAACTCATTGTATTTCAATCTCATACCGGCATTATTTATCAGAAGACAAACATCATTACCATATTTGGCCCGGATTTCACTGATCGTAGCTTCCAATTGTTCAGTATTCGATAAGTCACAATGAACAAATGCCACTCGTCCGTTCATCATCTTTATATCTTCAGGCATGGCGGCAATATCGATATTGATGATAGTCAAATTGGAGAATCTGGATAATAAACTATAGATAATAGCTCTTCCAAGTCCACCACTACCACCAGTAACAATGGCTACCGGGTTGGGCATATCTTCAATATCCAACCAAGTACCGTTGCAAACATTCTTGCGTTTATACCAGTCGTTCAATTGGAGGAAAATCCAAAGTGATACACTGTAAGTAAAAAGAATACTTAGATAAATTGGCTCCAGATGGATTCTTAGCGCAATGACTACAATTAAGGGCCATTTCAAGATGGGTAAGACTACCCAATCAACAATAGTATCAAGATTTAAACTATCATTCACCATTTCCAACCAATTTATGTCGTTATCATACTCTAAAATTGAAAATTCATTATTATTTACGTCTTTGTTTACTTTTTTTTCAAGTTCAATTACTGTGTATATATATAGTTCTATTAGTGTCTCTATATATGTATTGTTACAACTTCGACTGTCTATTCGGGTATGGTAAACTGTAAAATCAACTGTCTGTTAGCTACATTCGGGTGCGAAAGCACAATGATTACTTCAGAATCGTTCATGTTTGTCGTTAATAACTGTATTTTCTTGCTTTTAATGATCTGTATGGGCATACACTCTTTTAATGGTTTGTTTACCATTTCCTCCATGTCGTAAATTTGAATCAGGTTGTCTGATAACAGGACTAAATACCCTTGGAAAATTGCAGCACTGATACAACAAAAATCTAACACCAATACATCATTTTCATGGTTTGCTAAGGAGCCATAACGATTGATTTTAATGACAGCTTCATCATAAACAATTAAATACTCTTTTCTATCAAATAAGGGGAAACATGATATTGGTTGGGTCCGATTAGCGGCGATATCTGCCTTCACATATTCCGTAATATTATGTTTGGACATCTCATTGCTTCTATTGGTACTTGCCAAATCAAATCCTTTGCCATGATCCGTGACAACATCATCCTCATGCGTCAATGTTGGTAATGGGATTCCACTATCATTGAATTCATACATATACAATAACGCCCCATGTGTAGTACATATTATGAATGATTTTTTTAGGACAATTATTTTCTCTACGGATGCCTGGTTGGAGATTAAGGATGCTGGTAGTTTGTATTCTTTATAATCTTTGAAAAATTTCAAAGTCTTGGTCAATTGATTAAATTCAGGTGTCAATACAAATATCTTATTCTTTCTTTCAAAAATTAAATGTTTCGAATTCCCGAAATCTTCTGCAAACTTAAAGCAACTAACCTTATCGCGTATTACAATACCTACAATCAAATTATTCCTTAAGAATTTCTGATAATCATAGACAGCACCGAAAATACTTGCGATGCTGAAATATATCAAATTCTTATTATCTAATACAAACAGTAGTCCCAGTTTATGGTTATAATCCATCATAGTCACTGATGTACAGTTAATAACATTGATGAATTCCTCATCTCTTCCATTCTCTAGCCGTACCAATATACCATCATCACAAGCTATCAAGAGGAATTCTTTACCTTCATAATTAATGATTGTACTGGCAAAAATAGAAGTTACCAGCGGGAATTGGAAATTATCTTTATTCCTTGAATCATACTGTTTTAAGGCGGTGTCAACTTCTGAGCCACTTAATGCAATTGGTAAATTGTTTGGTGCATCTTTATCGGAATAGGCAAATCTTGTACTTAAAACATTTAACCGAATAATATTATGCATTTTACTTTTATTATTTTGGAAAGTAAGAATTAAGGAATCTATCCAAAGAAATTTTTCGTTGATATTTGGAGCTACAAAAGTGAAGGATTCATTAGTAGCAGTATTTCGTATCTTAAATGATAGTTCATGCTCATTAGGATCTTCATTGAAAATTTTTGTACTCCTCTTAGATTCTCTATCAGAACTATAGATTGTTCTACTAACTGCTGAATTCAACATGTGTAGTTTAGATGTATTTGTCGTTGGTCCAAATATCTGGTATGTTGATTGTCTCGCAGAATCAAATATACCTGAATCACGATTCCTAAAAGGAGGTTGATCCTGTTTTTTCTTTATTTCTAGACTAAGATATTCAACTGGTATTGGTCTTTCAACTAATTTATACAATAGTTTCTCATTTTTCACAACACTCTCAGTTATCAACAAATAATTATCTAATAGCGCCACAAATAATGGGTTCGGATCTGGCCACAGTTCTCTTTTCTTTTTCAGTTCCCCTGTCATAATTAACCTCCTCTCCAATTTTTCTAAACCTAAGTTTAATTTATCACTTTTATTACTTTGAGATCCGTTTTCATGCATGGTGGATCGTGATAAATTTACATAAGCGACATTGTTTATGCTACTATGACCAGATATTACCAGTTGCCTTGAAAATCGAATCAATTGTCTATGATCAGTTACAGTACCATGGACTTTATCAACTTGACAACTCAAATTTTCCACTTCTTTAATTGCCATCTTCAAATATTCATAATCCTCCATGGAGGGGTCTGTATTTTTCAAAACTGAATTGAGGGTGACAGGTAAGTTTTGTAACGATTTAAAGAACCCACCAAAGAAGATGACATCATGATACAATTTAGTCTTTGTAATTTCAGGACAAGTATCGATATCATTTAACCATTTGGCGAAAAGTGTCTTATGACTCTTCTCCCAGGTGATTATTTCATGTACAGTAGCCATTGATTGAGCATACTCTAAATAAATGTCCTTTGCTTCATTACACCATTTCAAATAAATTTTACCAATACCATCAATAAATTTCCCTTTCGATTTAATTTTCCAGAACAATGGATTCAGCAAGAAATTTTTATGTAATTCAATCAGAGGTGAAAAGATGGAAAATGCCTTATCGAAAAAATCTGGATCATCAGGTAACAAATCTGTTTTAAATCTTTTACCATAAATTTCAATTGCAGCATTAGCCATATTTAATGATCTTTCCTCTAATATTATCAAATCAAATATAAAACTCTGTCTTTGAATTTCACGAGGATTAATGTCAGCCAATTCTTCTTGAGTTAAATGCCAATACTCTGCCCAAACACCAATTGATTTATTGAATATATCAGGGATTGCCACATCATTTTCCTTCTTATTGGAAGTGTTTAATTTAGATATACAATTGAAAGAATAGCATTTTATGTTATTATCCAATTCATCAAAAGAATAACATGGTAGTAAATCTGTAAATATACCTTGAATATCCAATCCAGCTACAATTATGGTTACTAACTGTAAATCTTCACTTTCTTCTAGATCGTTTTTCTCAAATCTGACCGCATTTTGTGCTGCCAATGACAAAATAATTTTATCCACATTTGAGTCAATGGTATCTTGATCGAAATTATTCGGTAGTTGAAATTCTAACAACCTTTGAATCAACTGATAAAATTCGAATTTACCAAAGATAAATTCATTAAACCATTCAAAATAAACTTTCAAACACCACTCATAAATGTCACTCAATTTATAAATAGTGTAACACTGATACAGTTTATTTTCATCCAATAATTCAAGCACAAAAGGCTGTGTAGGTGTCGTTATACTCGGTACTAAATCCAGTGGTTTCCCACCTAGGAGCGAATTATAACTGCTGTGTCTTACTGTGGAATTATTAAACGTATAATTTGAGTCTGAATAATACGAATCAATACTATCTGAAACCCTACTTAAACCTGTAAAATTTCTCATATTCAACGATGGTGGTGCCCAGGATGTCTCAATTTCGTGATATGTACTGTCCAATGACGGTAGTTGCGGGTGCCGTATACTGTCGTCATTTGTAATTATAGCGGTAGAGTGTTGTTGATCTTTATGAATATGTTTGCTAGATGTCGGGTTAGAGATAGATAATGGTGGTGGAGGTCTTCTGTGTCTTGCGATAGTAGGTAATTGAATACCACTGGGCAGGAATGCAGACCGATTTTCCAGAACACGGCTGGGAGATGTGCTAGCGGGTTTGATGGAGGGCTCTCTATTGCTGTACATGTCAGATGAAGTTGAATCAGTGGGTGAATCCTCGTCCAAAAAGGACTCTCTTGTGTTCAAAGGCGGCAGTTTCGGTAGCTTTATGTCATTGCCTGTCAAGGGCCTGTCATCCCGTGGTCTATACATAATGATCCGTCAATGGAGGCACACTATAAGGTCAAACTTGGAACATCAAACCGAAATGAACTGAAAAATTCGAACTTAATCGAGCCAAAAACCTGCAGAACAAAGGGCAGGTTTGATAGGGTCAGACCTATGGGAAACACCTTCATGCTAGGGTGTTTATGGTTAATGCCATTCTGCTAATGAGCTGAAGGTCTCGCCACCAAGTCTTGTAGATTTAATAGGGCTTATCCTGATGAGATGCCCTGAGATCATCTCGTACAAACACTTCCCCTATAAGTTTGGAAACAAGAACTCGCATTCTGAGTTTGACAGGAAAACAACACATGTCACCTGGAAGAATTTTCTTCTATGGGGAGTGTGTGCTTTTTTATACTACACTACCTATTAGAAATCACTTTATGATAGCAATATGTTAGTTTTGAGATATTCAAGATAATAAGTAGTGAAAAATTGTCATTATTTCATTGCACATATAAAGCATGGTAAAAGCTTATTGAATATACAAATGATACACAAGTATCCCATACTTTTTAGCAGCTTGAAAGCAAAACTGATTTATCCTTCATTTTACGTTAGGGTTCATGTATGCAAAAAAGATTCTAGAGCAACCTTAATCAAACCTAAATTGACCAAGATCGATTAATTCTTTCGATAGCCTACTGTAGAGTTATGGACTTCATGAACGAAGCTCTATCAACAAGTATCTCATCTAAGTGTTGATCGATTTCTGTACTCATATTCAATATTAATATGTCTAACTACAGCAAATGTTTTCGTTGCTTCTTCTTATTTAAACTATATAAGAATAATCAATAAACTAAAATACATAAATCTTACGACTATTTATATGTGTAGATTTATTATTCTTTGTTGAGATTAAGAAGTACTTCAATAAGAAATTTTCACTTAAGTATCTAATTTCCCCACTTGGTAAATTAGTTCCACTTGAAAGCATAACTTAGATTGCTTTTTAACAAATAGAGAGTCTAGGCTAGATTGCTTTTTAACACCTACAGTTGCGAACGATAGAGTAATGGACAAAACAACGAAGGGAGTGTTCGAGAAACATGTTCGTGTTTAAATGGACAAACGTATGTGTAATACTGTGGTCATCACGCTAACAAAAAAAAATTATAAAAAGAAACGACCCCAGTGAGGATTGAACTCACGATCTTGCGATTAACAGTCGCACGCCTTAACCAACTTGGCCATGGAGTCTTCGTTAAAAATTTGTTACAAACGGTAAAAATGTAGGTAATATTAGTGAACATGTGAAGTTAAAAATAAAGTGATATGAGTTCACCTGGATAATTTAGATGATTTTTATTATGGCCAGATGATATTATTTAATTGGTCAGTGAATGAATAGATTCCGTTCGTATGCGATCCTATGAGGCAGATAATTATATTTTGTGTACATTAGTTTAGTTTAGTTTTATTTTAGTGAAGAACAAGTTTTGTTGTATTCCAGATAATTACAGATATGATAGATGATTACAGATGATTACAGATATTAAAGATATTAAAGATGATAAAGTTATTATAGTTATTAA